>KB672946.1:51426-69483 GCA_000349145.1 Anopheles dirus | reverse complement strand
TATCCGTTTTCGAGTTATAGAAGCTCAAAGTTGCAAAAGTGTCAATTGACACCAGATTTGTCCGTTAGTGTTAAAATAACAACTATATAATATATATTCCGTTTAAACATAAATGGAATTTGGGAAAAAGGGAATTCCTTTAAGTTGCAGACATTTTAAACGCCGTACCTGTTTATGCAAAAGTCTTTTTTTCTAGTTTCATCTTTCTTAATAATCGTATGTGCATATCGCGTTGAAACTATCCTATTTATCATTTCTTTAGGCAGCCGTGTATATAACTATTTCCCCTTACTCGTCATCGGCTATTATTAATAATAATGACCAAACCAATTTAAAATTCAATCACGCTGTAGCAAAACATATTTCGGTGAGTTTTACAAAATATTGAATTTAATTTCAGGGTTTTTTGGGAATAACTTAACAAATAAAGCAAATATTTAAAAAATGCATAATTCAAGTAACTAAAAATGTCATTAATCTATCGTTGAATATTTAGGGTTCATTCATCACTCCAGTTGATAGTTGCTGCTCGATTTAAACCCAATATACCACCCTGCTGGAGAAAATGCTATATGACCTATCCAATGAAGCACCGTATCGAGTAAGGTATAATCTCCATCAACACTGAAACTCATTACCTTCAAATATGAAAACCAATGCATCCGGTTAATCAGTTTTAGCGTCGATGAGCTAAAAGTTAGCTTAACATGCTCTACATAACCCAATCTCGAGTGTGTTGCAACATTTTGCCATCCGGTCATAAACCTCTAAAATGCAACCAAATAATAACTTACCCCTTCCCAGGCAGGTGTGTCTGGAAAGCCATACCAGCCAAACCATTCGTTTCCATTCTATCACACTAATCCCCCGGGGACATATCGCGTAAATGAGGTTTCCAAAACTGTGCTGCCGGCAGCGCCGATACTTATGCATTATGCAAATATCTCCATGCGTGGTTCCACTTTCTCCCAGGCACTTGTTGCTGCCCTCCTGAACGCATCATCTTTTGCCGTACAAAAAATATTATTAACGTAAAAAAGCGAGACCCCGGCGGTACGCTCGAAAATGAGCTCAAAATGTGTGAGCATAATAGACCCGAGCATAAGTGGTTCGTTTTCCCTACGCAGCACTCGGCTGGCTGGTTGGTTGCTTTGAAGCTGTTGAACATATCAGCTTTCGCATCTCATATCACAACGGCGGGCGTATGTGAACGTGCGTGAGAGAAGCAGGTGGATGGGAAGTGGGGAGGGGAGGGAGGCTAAAAAACGGGTCTCCATCAGGCCAGCATTACACGGGCACCCCGCACCGAAGCTAAACGTTCGCATACGCCAGCGTCAATACGTAGCCGCCAAACGCATCACGGTAGCGTAAGTGACGGCGCATAAAATTAACATAACGAGATAATAGAAACAATTTATTTGGCATGATTTCTCTCACCACTCACGCTCACACGTCCAGCACGCTTTGTAACAGGGGCGCGGGTTTTACCCGCCGGATCGTTCATGCCGGTAAATAAGCTTATTTTGTGAATAGGTATCACTGCAGTGGCGAAATATGCAACAGACGCGTCACAGAGCTCTTACATGCGAAGAGTGCACGAGAGCGATCGGGAGGATGGAGACAGAAGAAACAATCGCATCGTAAGCAGTTTTGATGCAGATTGCAAAAATCGGTTCCCATGTGCAAAACGCGACGAATAATTGAAACTTCAAATAATTCAACACTTTTTGGTTTCGATCATTTCGATTTAATAGTAAACAAAATAAGTGCTTAAAAAGTGTTCTAGTATATTTTAACTACATTTGATGCAACAAACCTTAAACTGGCATGGAAATGAAAATTGTCAATCTATGTTCCATATCATTGACATTGAATAAAATACAATTAATAGCGATAATTACAAGTATTGCAAAAAGATCAATTAAATGAATATATTTCCATTATGTTCTTCATTATGTTATTTATGTTCACTTTATTCATTCTGTTAACCTAATTTTCTAATCATAAAGTTACAAATTTGTTGTATTCCCTACTTTCTATGATGCTTGACTATATTTGTAATTTTTCAGAATTCAAAAAATATTTAAACTTCATAAAAAATCTATTTTCATAGTTATTTAAAATTATTTCAACAAAAAAAAGTAAAGGATGAAGGTCATGCAAAAAAAAATGATTTTGAATGTTTATATAACTTTTTGTCAATAACAACAGTACGCACAAAGGCATATAAAACGCGTAGATGTCCCAAAAAATGATATAGAATTATCAACAAATATGATTCGGAAATTATATTTCAACTATTCAGTACAACATTCCTGCATTCATTCAACAATTACCACCGCACGAGTGAAATGAAAACAATGGAAACTCTCAATTTCAATCGACCGGGCCCCCACAAAGCCTACCACCACCACCATCATGCTCTACTTCAGAAAAACACACTATGCACGGCATACTTCCACCCGATGGGACCAGCAATCGCTCTGAAAACGAACTAATCGTTCTTTTCCCATCCATACGGAAAGCGAAACCCGGCGGTTCGCCGACGTTGCTTCCGAAAGCGACACCCGGCGGATGCGAGGGCAGCAAGGGCACGGGACACACTGTCCGGGGGTAGAACGTTCCACTTGAATTCCGTTCGCTTCAGTGGAACGCACTGGCTGGACTGCGCGTGGCATCGGTTTGCCTGCTAACTTTACACGCTCCTGACGCACCATGAACCATTTTTTTGCATTCATACCGGCATGTGGATGTGGAATGTTTTCAACTCACTCAACAATTATGCGGGATGGTACAGAATGGCAAAAAAAGACTGAATCCAATCGGCTGCTTCCCGACGCACGCTTTCCCTGCCCGCAAAGGGAACGTGGAGTTTCGACTAAAATGGGTTACTAGAGCACGGGTACAGAGGGCACACACACACACACACCTGACACGAGACTGGAGGGAAGAGCTGAAAACAAAATTTGAACAGCTGGAGGTGCCATTGAAGAATGCAATGGAACATTCGCTGCAGCTGGCCATCTCTCATTTCTTATTTCTTCGTATATGCTACTGTTTAGCTCATTTCATTCAATGAGTAAACAACACAAAGACAAATCAACAATGCATGTTTTTTTTTTATTGGATCACAAACGCAACAGCTTCAAGCTGCTATTGTTAAAAAAAAATGCAAAAACAGGCATCTCGAGTCCGTCAGTCAGACGTCAGTCGTCATTGTGGGTGAGGTTTAAGTGATTTTTTTTATTACATTTCGCCTCAAAAAGCCTTCAGCGAAGAAAGCTCTCCATATTTACTCGGTTCAGCAGAGCAGTTAAACGCGCTCTATCACATTTGCAATCGTAGTGATATCGGTGCGCTCTCATCGCCATCGGCAAATACGTCTCGTCTATAGAGATCAATTTTGGTAGACAAATCGCAAGAAATCGCATTGAAACGATCACCGTTTGGATATGAATCGGTGCAGCAAAGGATTCATCAGCAGGTTCGTGTCGAGAAATTTCTTTGATTACAAAAAAAAATTAAACATGTTGTGCATTGTTTGCGCCCACACGCTTTGCGAATGCTTCTGCTGCCATTGCTAGTCAATGACATTTGTGAATACAAAGTTGATTGAACGTTAAGATCAACAGCCTATGCAACAGATGGAACGTTGCACTTTGCGCCGATTGTGTGATAATTGTTTTATGGCAAAATCTACAGTGTTTAATGCTATAAAATCAATGGAATATCTTCGTTCTGATTTTGCCTGTACATAACGTTATCAGCAATCGCTGCAAGCGCCAATGCGGAACATTTAACGATGCCATAATCAATCCATAATATCCAAAACACGCCACTTGCCGTACAGTTATGCCCGATTAATTCTATCAACACAATACCACGAAATTTCCGACTATCTCCTCGTTACCGGCACAGGGTAATTAAAAACAGTACTATCAGATGCAAGAATCTCGTCGAGGACACCCCAATATTTAGCGTTATTGATTTCCGCCTCTAATCCACGGCACGGCACAATCGAGGAAATTCAATTTTGATGTACTTTTCCCCCAAACCTTCCCGAGTTGCCCATCGCCCCTCGCCGGCCAACCCGGATCCAGGCAGGTGAGCATCGCGCACGTGCCAGAGCGTTCCTATCAGCAATGGCAAAGCACCGATGCTATCGCCACCATTGTCGTAATTAGTACGTAAAATTTATTACCCCAAGCACACACACACACCCACACACACACGAACACTCACACACAGACGATTCTACGAGCACCATTTCCGGGTGACGACCCTCCTTTGTCGGCCACACGCTACACCGACTGCAGGCGTTTAGAGGGCATGAATTTAAATAACACGTGGAGTCGGTGGTGAGCTCAGTGGCGACTACCAGCCGGTGGGGTTTTTTCATATGCAGCAAAATATGCACAAGTCAAATGCTTGCCAAATATTGGTCGGTTGATTCAAAAATCAATCTTACGCTTTACAATGTGTCACGTACGATGAGGCATGTATCGGATCTTATATTATCTGTGGGTTCATTAACTGTGGATGGCATGACTTTTATGCGGCTAAACGCTTCATCCGTGAATCATCTTTTCTTGTTATTCCCGATTATGTATAGATTCTATTGGATACTGGATACTGAATATCGCTTACTTTGTCGTATTATTAGGCGAACAGTGTCAAAATATAACTATACAAACAAATCGTTTTGGATCACTACAAATTCAATAGAGAAAATTATAGAAGTCAATTTCAAGCTACTAATGAAAAATAAAAATCGCTTCAAAATCACATCCACATCGCTTCTTAGCTAATCTAGAGCAATTTTGAGGGATTTAAATCAGTATTTGAATTTGATAATCACCGGTAATCATTAAAAATTACACCGAGTTGAAAACTAGTTTGGATTCGAAGCTCAAAACTAATTTGAACAAACTTTTCGAACTATTCAATTATTTGTACTCATAATATTACACAACGTGATGAAAAGTCAAACACTTACAACTAGTTTGAAATATGCCTAGACTTGCCCGTCTCAATGGCTCAATACAATAACTTCGAGATCAAATCAAACCACAGTACTGTACACGCCTATGTATATTGTTTTGAAGAACGGTAGCTGATGGCAGCTATGGAGCAATTCGTACAACGGGTCCCATTACTAGTTTGATTGCAAAATACAAAAAAAATGTTCCCACCACAGAATCACGATGTGGAACAAATTCCTCTCAGATGTGCCCGGGTGCGCACAATGCCCACGATGGGTGGCAAAATGGTACACGAAAAGTGCCGCCGAATACCATTGAAGCTGTCATCAAAAATTAAAACGAAGCGAATGAAAAATGCAAAATTGCGTCGAATTGGACCGAGCCGCCGATTGTACGTCTGCGTCGACCCTTACCCTCACGTCCCCTCGAGTCTCAAATTCCTACGGACACCGACGTAATGCCGGGAATGTTCAACTTGCGACGCGTTACGTGCGAAGTGCGAATCCATGGGAATGAGTTCCGATCCGCTACCACCGCTGTGGCTGTTCGTTCCAACGTTTTCTGCACCGCAACAGGTGTCTTCTGCGAACCGTCAGCGAGACGTGTCATTCACCTAATTCTGGAGGAACTAAAACTTTGCTCCGTCACTTCCCCACTAATATGTGAATTTATGCAGCGAAATGAAAACGAAAGCGACATAAAGAAACGTTATAAAACATTTCCCAACAGCACATCCTATTAGCATCAGTTAGTCCTCCCCGGTCAAAGGTTCAACAATTTCTCGCTAAAACAACGTGCTCAGCCGAAGAAAAAACCAGCCCCTGCCGAAGGTTACATAATCTTTGACAGTCAAAAAGTTTAACAGCTTCCCGCACACCTTCGCACTAAACGTCTCCAGACTCGCACGTCATAAACGGGAAACCACCACACCACGGCCATCGGCAGCCATGATGGCAGAGGTGGTTTATGGTCCTCCAGACTTCGTCAAATTCGTCGGACGCTGGCAGAAGACGTCAATAAAGCGAAACAAAAAAAAACCAAGCACACAATGTGGAAAAAAGGACAACTTCCTCGTCACTGATTGCGCCACCGCGTGCAGCGTCCGGGGACGTCGGGGCTTAACTAGCGCATCCGATGGCGCGTAATATTCCCCGCCACCCGAATTTCTTCAAACATGCACCGGGCATTTGCGTGCGTTACGCGCAAAAGGTGCGATTATTGCCGGCGTCTTCACCGCCGTGATACATCTCTATGCCGGAGCATCGATTGCGCAACCTCCGGCAACCTGTCGGCCAGATGTTGTGGCAGAGTCCACCGGCCCGTTACGCTAATGAGATCCACCCGAGCCGTCGTCTCCGCAGAAGCGCCAGCGAAACAGAAGGAAAACACTAACAGTGCCCCGGGCGGCGGCTGCATCCGCTGATGTTTTTTTTTCGGAACCACCAGCTACACTTTTCGTAAAACAAACGATTAATTAATCGAATTAACGGCATCCTGGCACAGTAGGAGCTGTGTTTTGTGAGCCGCCATCGTCCGATGGCTACCTGCCGAAGAACTATCCGTGCGGTCCGGCTGAAGTGCTTCTGGAATCTAATTAGGAGCGTGCTGGTGTTTCAATTGGCCAAATTAAATACCCCTCGGTGAGCGCTTAATAATGGAGAGGTTGTTTTTTTTTTGTTTTGGCTAACCGGGCGGCTTTCACCGGTAAATCATTGACGTACTTGAAGATACAGCGCAGCGTGAGCAAAGCTACGTTGCTGAATAGTTTGTACCTGCCGGGGTTTCTGAGGAAAATTTAAACTATCAAATTTAATTGAGCATTTCTTTAATCTTACAACAATCCACTTTATTTTTGGACACAGTTCTGAACTAAATACTCTTAGTGATCGTTTGAGATGCCGTTCAATATCAGGAAAGCTTTTTTTATTATTGTTAAGCGATATGTTTAGTTTGTACAATCTGTTACACAAATTCTTTCCATTTCCTACCCAGTTAAAAAGAAAGGAAGCGACCCAAATAGATTCCCCCCATACCAAAATTGATACATCACTGGAAACCGAATTTGAGCTGTCGCTTGATAGTCAAGCAGTTCAAACTGAAATTTAACGTTAGATCAAAGCTAATCAGTATAGGAATAATAACATAAGACATTTTTTATTTGCTGCTGAATGGATGGTAAGTATGCTCATCACATTTGCCGAACTTGGCTTCCAGTGATGTATCAATTTTGGTATGGGGGGAATCTGTTTGGGTTGCTACCAAAAGAAAACCTCAATTTTTACAGAAATAATAAAGGTTAAGGACATAGAATAAAGCTCTTAGAAATTTTCAATCAAAATTGAGACAAATTACACGGTCTCTTTTCGATGTACATTTTTATTTTACCAAAGAAGACACAGAAGAATACAAAGAATACATTAAATGCTAATAACTGAAAAAAATACTTTTAAAAACATGCGTAAACCATTTTAGTACAATCAAAGTTGAAAGTTGAGTATTTTGAAGAAAACAGGAAATAACATTTGTTAAACGCCTTTTATGTCGAATCCTGTATTATAACCCAAGAACCCAATAGACTCCGAAAATCATCGAAATCGCAATTCAACTCACAACCAATCATTTCTGAAAAATATACGTAAACGGAACATCTACATAAAAAAAGTTGTTTTTAGCATTTAAATTATCTATACAAAAAGCTAAAGTGAGTACATTCGTTCCAATTAACAGTCAAACAAAACTCAGACGGAGGAAAGCGAAAAAAACAGCAATTCTATGTTTTTCGAATTATCACACATCCTCCAGCAACCAGTTTTGCTCGTTACGAATAACGACTCCCATCTGCTCCGTATCAGCTGTAACCAAGAATCGAAATCATATCAATTTCCATAATTCCATCTCCCATTTTCGTGGCAGAAACCAGCCGGCTGCTCATAACGTTGAATTCTTCCCCGTCGCAAGCTTACATAACAAACCCACGCGTGGCTAGTTCGCCACAGCAAAACTCGTCGGCAACCGAACTGATAAGCATTGCCGTGCCATTAGAGGTATGATTTACTCTTTCCTATGCTGCTTGCGCCTCAACATGCGCGTCCCCAGCACGAAGGGGTGGGAGAGAAATAAAAATCATACATGAAAAAAGCTCCACTTCAATGATCTCCATCTAATGAGAATTCGATACCGACCGGGCAGGTAACTCTTCCGCCTGCAAGCTGCTATCGGTAGCGGTTCCATTCGTACTTTTCGACCAGTTTCGGTTTCATAAGCACCCGCTGGGGGAAGCTCAGCCGACTGTGTAAGACCGTATGCTACACCGCCGGTACTACACAACTGCACGGGCAGGGGATTCATTTCGCTGATTTGGTAATCACAGCCTATTATCCCAAACATTGCAATCAACAAATCTGAAATACCACACCTGGCGGGGAGTTTTTTTTTCTATTTCGCCAAAACGAAGATAGCGCGACTTCAGAAAGCAATCTAGGAGGTTACGGCAGCATTTTTTTATTCGGATAAGAACTGCAAAAAATGAAGAGAAGCGTACTACTTCAGCAGAAATCGGGGATGAACATAGAGCAAACGTTGCCAAATTATAACCCTATATGAAACCGTAACCCTCGAATTCTGAATTGAACTGTTTGCTCACTGTTATCCACATTTATGTACCGTACTCTTAGCGTTGCAATTAGAGAAGCCTAAATAGAACGCCAAAACGAAGCGTATAATTTGCAAGCAAACAATCTGCATACCTGCTACGTGTGAAACCATATTTGTTTGAGAATAACAAATATAATTGTAGTTCGAAACAATGCTACCATTTGACTGCTACGATTTGAATCTCGCAATAATGAGCAAGCAAGAATCTCGCCTATCGTTGCAACCATCTGCCATCTTAGCGCGGAACCTCGGCACCTTCGTTACGTCAACCCTAGCGCTCGTCACTACAAAACGGCTTGTCCCCTGCCTCCGTCACAAGAACAAGTGTCCAATTATGATAACTAAATTACGAATGACCCATAAATCAACAGCACCTAGCATACCCAGCTAGAAGTCGTGTGCGTGCCGCTCCATACGCAGTCATCTGCAGCAAGCGGCACGCACTATCGCGATGACGGTGCGGATAGCGGGTGTACGAATTTGCCTATCCCATGCAGAAACCTTCTTGAGCTGTACGTCACAAAAGAAACCCGGTTCCCGCAGCGTTTGCCGTGCTAATGATGAAGATAGGACCAGCAGCATGATGGTTATCACCGTATCGTGCGAAAAGAGAGAGAGAGAGTGTGTGACGAAGAGCCCTTGCTAGTCCCTCTGCAGAATGCTAGATTGCCGCCACTTATCGTCTCACGACCTTCCGGACGGTTAGAAGACACAAAGCTAAACGAGGTGTAAATTGGCCCAAGTCAGCGTTTGAGGAGTGACACAATGCCATTACTTCATGTTGACGGAGTTCTTGCCGGATTGCAAGACAAGTGGAGCCCACTGTCTTTCGCCCGTGTGCAGCCCAGTCCGGGAGACGTTCATGACCCATTCTCGACTCGCATCGCAGGGCCAGTTGCATCACAACAACATCTCCGGACGATACGCCAGCTGAGCAAATATGATGCTAGCGTCGCCCCGTTCAGATGGGATGGTGCTGGGTCGTCCGGCAAGTTCACGGTGGTCAAAGGGGGGCCACGAGAAGATAAACATTACCAGTAATTATTGTGACCGTCACGTATCATTAACACATTCCGATAATTGGCTGCAACTGGAGCGGAATCAGAGCGTCGGTTGTTGATGGGAGAAAATCAGACGATACCCAATGCCGTTCATCCGTCCGCGGTTACAGCCGTGAGAGTGAGAGATGTTTAAATGATGGAGAGAAAGAGAGAAGGATTAATAGGCTTTAATTTACGAAGCTAAACTGATTCATAACAAGCTGGGGTTTGAACGAGAATTGATACAAGACACGCCACAGCTGAGAGCGACTTCAGGATGCTAAAGACTGCGGAAGAAAATAGTTTCCAACAGACTGACTGATTTCTTCACTCCTAGTCGCTTCCAACGCCACTACAAATTGTTATCAAATGAACCTCGTAATGTACAGCGGTTTGTTGTACCGAAAGGTATTAGCCTACCCTCAGAGACCCTTGGATCTGGGGAAGAAGCATACAAATTAGTTGATTTGATCTACCTTTCTACAAACCCCAGGCACTACCGATTTATTCTACAACACGATATCATCCAGCTCACTACCCAGCGCCAGTGGTCGTTAGCCTCGCTCCCCCACTCACCTCGACCGCCTGGGCGCTAATCCAGCCCAGGCGTGCGAGAACATTAATCACAGCGAAAAGAACCGAAAAGGGTCACACCATCGCGACGTCGCGACGAAAACTTCACGATCCGATTATTCTATTGAATTCATTCATTCTGAGTGTTATGTGCTTGGCTCAATTGTCATCGCTTCCTTTCGAAACCGGAAGATCGTTCCCAGCTACACGGGGCACGGGGCCATACCTAAACAACTCCTTCAGCGCCATACAGCTCCGGATGCCAAGACTCGGTCCAATTGTCACGCCGCGTTTCGCAACGTCCGGCGGGATGAGGCGTGGCGGAACGGGCTGCTAGGGTGTTTCCTACAAAAGAATGACTCGCAATCACGCGATAAAAAGTCATCTTTCATGTTGCTGCGCGTTGTTCGCGAGAACGGGGTTGGCGCAGGAACGGTGCGGTGTCGGGACGGGTGCTTTAAACTCGCGTTTCCGAAGCGACGCGAGGCGAATATTCGTTAGATATGCAAATACGGACCCGGGCAGGGCGATGACATACGATGATTTATCGGAAGTGTTTATTTAGAAGGTGAGAAAACAACCGCATTTACGGAAATGTTCCGCACTGCTGGGAAGTATTGATATAGGAACCAGAAATCGAAAAGATGTTATGTCAACAAACGATTTTCGAGACGGAAGCACGGATATGGACAACTTTCAAGGAACACATTTCCTCGTAATATCTAGCATGCCCTCTTTCAGGCCCCTTGCCGGCGCCATTACTGACAGCCCATGTGGAGGAACCGGGAGATAAACCCGCGAGAAGAATCACGTTCGACCGCTTGTCGCACGACACGGTGAAATATCTCACCTGCCGACAGTGCGTGCGTAATGAATATGAAAATCTTGTTTCTTGCAGTAAAAGTAGCCCACATTCGAGATATTGCCACACGTAACGTACGTATCGATACACTTCCCGTTTGGAAATGTCTAATCCCTGCCCACTTACCAATTGCGTGGCGACATTTCCAGCTTGTTTTGGATTATCCGCAGTGGGTCGCCGCCCGTCGACTTGTGTACGTTGTTGGAACGATCGCGTCTTCCACGTACGTTCGTCCCATTGCCGCTCATGGAAAACCACTGCCCACTAGCTTCAGCACCAACCAGAAGCAGCACCACTTTCGATACGTTATCTACACCAATTCGAAGGGACAGAAAAACCCTACACCGAAACTAGATCCAACACACTTTTCAACCTGTTTCTACCTGTTTTTCTGTCCGACTGAAACAGTCCTGCTACGTTGCGATATTCGGGGTCTCGATCTCGAACAGCGTCACGTTTCAACTTTCATCTCACATATCTCGCGTGTCGCTATGCAGATGCGGGGATTAGTATTTTTTTCATTTTTTCAGAGAAAGATTATTATGCATTATAAATCGGGCTTTCGTTGCATTCCCACACTGCAGCAGATCGTATTGTTAGGAAAGACAAAGGCGTAACTGCAAATCAAACGAAAAAGGCTGCAGCAGGTTTATTGTGGCGTTTCCGTCTGGAAACTCTAATATCGTTATAAACGTGTCCATCATCATCGGCCTGTCAGATCAAGCGGGGTGATTATGAACCGTCAGAGTCTCTTTCCGTTGAAATGTTTTATTTGATCGATCGACTGGTAGGGATATTTGATTGAACTCACTTTCCAAAGGAATATCTTTGTGAACACTAGCGGCCAACTGAATCTAAAAATGCGAACGGTCATATTTGGTGTCTATTAACGTCTAGGAGGCAATTCAACACTTTTTATTCAAAATTTAGCATGTATTTCATTTGCGACCTTACATCTTCCCTCGTGCTCTTCATGAAAGCATAAACATCGAAAAATAAAAATTGTTAGAAGCCGAAAGTCACGCACTGAAATATAACGAAAATGTTCTGAACCTACGAACCAAAATAGATTTGTTTGCTCAAAACAGGCTAAATTACACATAAAGCTGCGTCGTTTACTATATAGTACTGTACTATGAAGCTTGTGCAAAGGAAAACATTGAAAGCTACTTAAAAAGTATGCTTCCACATAAATCCACATAAAAAAAAAACAAAACATACCTTACACAGATACAATGCACAATATCGCAGGATGTTTCAAGTTATGAATTCAAAAACTGTTTGTTCTAGTTTCATGATTTTATGACATCTTCAAAGATGTGTGAAAAATGGTTTTATCCTTCAGAAAAACGGGAAAATATACAAAAAAGGTAGGGTGTGATTCTACTCTATGAAAAAGTACAATAGTAGGCGCACAACTTAATCGGTATTCAAATGCCAAAAATAGCTAGCTTCTAGACACTTGACACCAAAATTGACAATTGAGAGTAACAAGTTTTGCTCCCAATTGTCTGAAACTTACGGATTTAAATTGTTTTATGAGCTACTAAAAGAATTTTTCAAATCAATAAGACATTAGATATCACCGTATCATGATCGTTTCGTTAACAAACAACAAAACCAATGTTGCAAAAGTGGCAATTGAAACCAAAAGTGAACGTTAGTGTTAAGCAGGTAAATTATGTTTTCAACTATGCATTACTCAACATATATGGGTGAAATTGCATACTTCATAGAGTTTCTATCTGCAAAGCAATCTTTTCAGACTTGAGACTATGAATACCTTTATGTTATTATTAAATTATTAAACCTTATTTTGTTTTAAAATCGCCAATAGTACCTGAAATATAAGGCACTAGACTCATTCACACACAATCACTCAATTAACTTTCCATGATCGATTGCAACATGTATGTTTCCTCCCTACCAGTGCGCTTTAGAACGTGGCGTTTTGCAACAACCGTTCGCACATGATTTTCACCTTAACACCTCACTGTTTATGGCGCTCGAGCACTTACAAAAAAAAAGACCCACCCTATCGCTGCACCGTTCACGCGCCCCTGACAGCTTGACACCTGTGCACCACAGTCGATGGCAATTAAAAGTGAAAATATGCTAATCATCATGCTGTCAATGCGCCAGGTACGCGCGCGTACCAACGCCGCCCATAAGTGGTGAGTTTCTACACCTGAACTGCATTTAAAATAACCGTTCTTCTGCTATTCTCTGTCTCGCACACTAAGCACGCGCTTTCATCATTCCGAGCAGCATGATTATTAGAACGGAAAGTCCAAACTCGACAACCCACTGGCCCGGGCTAAGTGGCCCACTCCACGTGGTTCTCTCGGGCTGGGCTGGGCCTAACACTCGGCTCCTAACTTACACGGCACGGCCGATTCGACAGCGTGCGTGCACTCTATCACACACACAAAGCAGCACGCATGTTGTTGATGGATTTTCTACATAAAAATAAATGAATGCAGAATGCGTGTTGGCGTGTCGCGTAAACTAACTCTTCGCGGCTTACGTGAAACGGTTTTCGTTCTTTTAGGATTTTTTTCAATCACACACAGATTAAGTAATTCAACTACCGCACACACACACACACACAAACTCCACACAAGCCTGACGTGTTCGAGCACGGGCAGGATGCGAGTGTTGGCTGAGCGCGCAACGTGCGGTGTAACAACACGCTAAACGCATTTCATGTTTCACTGTTTATTTTTTATTTCGTATTTTTTGCTCCGAGCCAACTAGCCCCGTTGCAGTTTTGTGCATTTTGTCTGCAACACGGTGGGAGCGCCAAAAAAATAAACACTTAATCTTCACGCACACTCACACACGCTCGCTGGCAGTAAAAACGAGTTAAATTTAAGCCCCTAATCAGCAATTAATCAAATCCGTTTTTAAACGTTCCATCACGTACGAACCACCGGCCCCGCTCAAGCTGTTTGCATATTAACGCCTGCTTTACACGTGAAACGTTCGAAACCCGAGCCGCCAGCCAGGTGCATCTGGCATGTTTCGCCTCCTTATTGTGCGCTGTTCGCCCCGGGGTTACCACGTCGCGTAAAATAAACAATTAGCCGGCGCTGATGGTGTTGAAGTTTGCTAATAAAATACGCCCTTGTCGATCACGTACTATCTCACGGGCGGCGCGGTTCGGGTCTTCGCGCAAACCTAGTACAGCTGCCATCGAAAGGCGTTATCATTCGAGGCGTTTCGGCTCGCTCCCTTTGGGGGAGCTGTTGTGGTGGCGTGATAAGCAGAATGATAGCTCGCACGTCATCACAGGCAGTGAGCTCCGGTTTTGTTGTTTTGGTGTGCTAAAGCCTGAAGAAATTAAACTCTGACGAAAGGGCTCGAAACGCCTATCAAATCGATTGTCATCGGCGACCGGTGAAGGGGGCAGAGAAATGCTCACCACCAGGCCTGACGCATTTCCAACGATTAATTATTACTTTCACACAAAAAATTCCATCAACGACACCAGCGTTAATCACAATCACAGTATCTTCCGAACCGTCCCAGACTTCAAGCGGCGCAAGCCAACGATAAACGAAGAGTCCGAATAACTTATTTGGCCACGCGCGTATTTTCATAAAAATCACATCAACTGTTCATGCACAAGCGGTCTCGAGCCTAGTTTCTACTGCTCCCTTCGAACGGCCCTTCGAATCTTTCGCGCACTACGTCCGCCGTGCGCGCGTGGAACCCGGACCCGGTGCATGCACTTCAACGCACTTGAACTGACTCATCACGGTGACCTCGTTGTGTCTCTGAACACGACGCGCGCGGGCACGCCGTCACTGGAGCATGTGCTTCGTCCGTTCCGTAGCCTGGGCACTGCCGCCCACCCCCAATTCACGCTTCCGGAAGCGACCGGACGACCACCGCCGAATGCCTATCGAATTTCTACCGAACGCCCGCAGACGCTATCGCCCGATTGCTATCGTGGTGTGGTGCGGTTGAGTTTCTTGTCACTCCCCGGCGATTGGGATGGGGCTGTGCGATGATGTGAGAACGTGCGATGATATTAGAAACTTTATTACTCCTGTATGAGCTGTCAGACGTTAGACAGCACGATGCATTGGATGGCTCTGTTCGAAACGGTACTGTTTGCGCGGCAGGAGATAAGATTCTACGAATTTACTCTATCGGTATTTTGTGTTTTGTTTCTCTTTATACAAAGGTTTTTTTAAATATATTTATTTACATTTATCTATCATCTTTTCAAAATTTTAAAAGTTCTTTTAAATGTGAAATTATTCCAAAATTTATCGTTTATAAAAAATGAAGCTCAAGTAGATACATTCATGCTTCCCATAGACAGAAAGACGAAAACTATCTCTGGGAATGCCAAATTCTTATGTTGCCAATGTAGGATATAGAAATAATTTTCTTTCTCGTGAAAACTCTCTTTAGAAAGAAGAACACCTTAGTTGAAAAGCTTTCGTTACTGTTCTTTGCTACCAATAATTAATATTTTTCCATCAATTCAAAATAAATGTTCTGCTGCAAATAAATATTTTTTATCTGAATTTCATTATAAGACGCAATAATATCAAATTTCAAGTAAGGTACTATGCCAAAATTGACATTTAAAAAAGGTATGCACCCGTTTCAGCAGTGTTTAAAAAAATGTTTCGAGGTATAACAAAATATATTTTTAACAAAGGTATTTTAAAATTCAAAGCAATTAATGCCCTTAAAGTCATAATATCAATCGTATCATATTCCTGCAAGAAAATTATAATTTAATCTTTCTATAAACTCTTCAAAATATCAAACTAACCCTTAAGAGTTTATTAATCAAACTAAATAACTTAATACAAACAATATTGCATATTAAGTGGAATGATCGATAACACGAACAAGAGTGAAAAACATTTAACAGCTATTCTATGCGAAAGCCCTCAAGACTAATTCAGTTCGAATCAATTTGCGTTACACGAATATAAAGAAAAAAGTAACCCTTTTATGGTGATTTTTTATCTGTGTACAGTAAATAATATTGTATCGGTTTATTATAGATTTTTAGAAAAAAAACCCTTACGAGCAATTTTGGAAATAACTATAATACTGTACACACAAAAACAACAAAATTCTACGTTTTAACAAAAGAGCTGCTCCACTTTTTTTATTCACTCAACCTGGAAACACGAATGCGATGCAATTGAAATAAAAAAAACCCTAATAAAGTATCTATACCCACAAACCTACCACGCACTGATTAGCGTGAATCGAGGCCCGAACCGCAGGTGCTGATGAGATTATTATTATTTAACCTCTCGAAGGGTAGGCGAAAAAAAACCCCACACAGCCCACACACTTGCCCCGCAGCAGCAGCAGCAGAATCGAATCATCGTACGGTAAAGCCTGCTTGTTACAGATCTTGGGTTTTGCGCTTCCTTCTCGCGGTGCTCTTCCCGGTATCCAACGGCAGAGGGTCGTAAAGAAAGAATAAAGCGAAAACAACTTCAACTCACCGCTCGAAACCGTTCGTTCGCGTGCATGAGTTTATCTCTACTTCTCTGCTCTGTCTCTCTGTTTCTCTCCGTCTCTCCTTTCAGTTATCATCTGCCAGCACGTCGGTACCAAATGACGGAGGCGCAATGCGGTCAATACGCGAGCGCCGGTGTAACGGTGTCTCCGGTAGGTACGGTGCACCCACGGTTAATCCCGCGTACGAAAACGGACCTCCAAAAAGGCACTCTCCTCATCGCCGACCAGCACCAAAAGCCCTTCGACGCAGAGGGTGGCAGTGCCTAAACGTCATTCGACGGGGGATTTAACACGTATGCCCATCATCCACCGCCAATTGGACCGTGGCTAGCCGTCTCTAATTGAACTCCTCTCCATAGCGGGTAACGGATTAGGACGCAGGGTTAAACACGGGATGGACTGCGGTTTTCTTTACGGACGGGCCACAAAACGTATCCCTACCGTTACTGAATTACAATTGTTTATTGAAAGGCTTCACTGCCACACCAAAGCCACGGTTACCCTTATCAAGTTCCAATTGGACCAATCGAGGGCTTTATCGCGTCATCGATTAATCGATCGCATTTGGGTTCACTATCTTGCTCGACCTGCGGGCCATGGGGCTTCAACGGAGATACGGCTGCGGTTCATTGAAGGTTTTTTTTTAATGATCGAATCTTGTTTCGGTACCGTAATCAGTTTCTAATCGCTGTACATACACGTCGATTACCGTTGTTTATAATCAATCAAGAGAATGTTTTCTTTTCGTATTCGTTTTAGCTGCTAAAGAAATACATGATTGATAGATAATGCGAGATTGAAACGTTATTCACCGTGCTGTGATCCTGAGGGATGAATAACGTTAATCATACGCGAGGGGATGATTTCTTTAAAGATGACCATGATAAGGATCTTCTGAAAACTAGCATTTCAAGATCCGGATGAAATATAACAATTGTCGGGATATAACTAGCGGCGATTCTTTCTCAATCCCGTTAAATAAACTCATTCTTCAAAGTTCTCCAACATATCATTGTTCCACCAGGTCCTACAAATGCAACATAATCTGAAATCATTTTCTCGAGATTAATGAGCCGCCATTTATTTTCCATCATACCTAATGTTCCGTCTCCTGGCGGAACAGATTGGTCCCTTCCTGATAGTGGATCAAGACCGATCCACTCCAACCACCCATCCCCATCTTGGGAACAAGCGTTCCACTAGTTTTGCCCATCCCTACCTACAAACGTCAGAAGAACAAAGACAACGAGAAGAAGAAGAACCACCAACGAGAACGGACGTGAAAGCTAAGACGAAATAAACCGTGAAAACCAAATTCCAAATATACAGTCCACTAGTGATCCGAAATCCTCCTCCACCATTCTGCTTCTATGTTTCACCAATACCTCCTTTGGGCGCGAACACCTAAACATGTTTCTAATATCCTATCCCATTTTTTATG
>KB672946.1:34293-44629 GCA_000349145.1 Anopheles dirus | reverse complement strand
ATGTTCCGTCTCCTGGCGGAACAGATTGGTCCCTTCCTGATAGTGGATCAAGACCGATCCACTCCAACCACCCATCCCCATCTTGGGAACAAGCGTTCCACTAGTTTTGCCCATCCCTACCTACAAACGTCAGAAGAACAAAGACAACGAGAAGAAGAAGAACCACCAACGAGAACGGACGTGAAAGCTAAGACGAAATAAACCGTGAAAACCAAATTCCAAATATACAGTCCACTAGTGATCCGAAATCCTCCTCCACCATTCTGCTTCTATGTTTCACCAATACCTCCTTTGGGCGCGAACACCTAAACATGTTTCTAATATCCTATCCCATTTTTTATGCCAGCAAAACGCCCGCAGTCAGATCTCGAGGGAGAAAGGCGTTTTCTTGAACGTGCCCCCAAAAGAACGACCACAATTCGTACAGACACACTAGGCAGCAGCAAAAAAAAAATCTGCAACAAAAGAAAGCATCACTTTTGGTATACCCGACTGCGCCATTTATTATTGTCTGCTCATCGCGTACGCGGTCGGACCGGAGTCATCTTGAGCCCGGAGCCGCTGCATCCGCGCTGCTGAGAGATTGATGGAGTAATTTAGTGAAAATTAGCCCACCTAATGGTATTATAATTATGTCTCCCGAAACCGAAACGGTTTTACTCCGCTTGCGTTAGGCGCTGTCTTCAACGCCAACGAAACGACGAAATGTTGAAAATTGTTTTCTGTTGTTGTTCACTCTCTTCTAATCCCAAAATCAGGTTTCAAGAAGGAACATTTACGAAGGAACCGAAAAGACACCCGTACAAACACAAGCGAAACAATACTGAGAGAGAAAAAAAAATCGCGAAACACGATGTGATTGAAATTTTGACGAAAATTAACGGAGGGAAAGGATTGCACAGATTATTCGTTTCGCCGAAAATGAGCGTCATATTTTATTTTTGACTTGCACGGTCAATTTATTGGGCAAAGCTTGCTTAGCTTCACATCCTAGTGAAGGCAATTTAAAGAGCTTCCTCAGATATGACCAAGTTCAATGTCTCAGATGTTTGTGTGAATTATGGGGAACAGTAAGACTATGATCGTGTTCATACTGTATTATGGAGTATATTATGTCCGTTGTGAGCATCTTCGTACGAAATTCAACATATTTTTTGAAGCGGTGCTTTCCTTTTATCTGATCGATACTTTAGCCTCATAATAGAGTCTTCATTCAATGATATCTATTTGATCTGCGTATGCCAACATCTGGTTTGATACCTCCTCGTATTGTCATTCTTACAAGTCTCATACCGGTACATGAAATGAGCTCATGGCATTCTATAGTTTTACAAGCTAAATCTGGTACTCCAATGGTATCTTTGACCTACCGCATGGTCCCTATGAAGAATACTTTCTGATTCAAGGTCGCCTTTTTCATCAATTCATCCGCGGTTCTGGCCACGACATTATTTGAATATTCTCCTCTTCAAATTTGTCCAAAAATTCTCGATTGGACGGAGCTGGGGTACGTTACGAGGGTTACCATACTTGAGCGCCACCGGAATGTCCAACTGCTCCATTTCTTCCAGCACTCCCTTCGAGGAGTGGGACGAAGCTAGACGTGGCCAAAACACCCACCCGTCATCTTCAAGATAATGACGAAGACATTTGACGAAGGTGGCAAATTCTGGGAGGCACTTCGAACTACATGTCTCACCGGTCACTCACCAACCCCGACGAAAAGAAGACGGGACGTGATGTGATCTCCTTTTTGCTAATCGTGAGCCTCAGCAACGCCTTCGTCGGGAACTTCGTATGCGTTATTAACTTCATATCGCTGCTAATTTCCTTTGTTACAGAGGAAAAGTAGCTTTTGCCTTGCCAGTCGTTGCCGTTTGAAGTGAGGTACGTCTCGCCGTCCACCATGACCGCGACGTTCCGTTTCGCTGGGAAGATTTCTTTGATGAGAATGTTCGATCGTTGTTTCAGGGCTCCAGCTTGGCGCTCCGACACAGCAAGCTTTGACTGGCGCTTCCGCACGTTGACATCCATTATTGCCTAATACTTCTTGATCGTTTGGCCGGTTGCATCGATCTCGCGACTCAACGCACAGAAAGAAGTGGCAACCTTGCCTTCCGTTTTTCGTTTGAGCTTCTGCTGAGTCGTCCGGTTGCTTAAAACGGTCGGATGGCCAGAGCCAGGCTTCCTTTCGATGGACTTTCCTTTCTCCAGAAGTGTTAAACTCTCATAAAAGTTTGCCCAGTAGTATCCGGCCAATACGAAGTGTGTCACAATGCCCGACTTTGTTAAGCACGGATTGAGCAGGCGGTTCGAACAAATCATAGAATGGAGCTCTTTCACTGTTTTGACCATAGCCAATGTAAATGAAGTGATAGAGGCGCCAAATTTTGACAGTATGTTGTCAACAAGTATACATTGACCACTGAATGAATGACCGACCACTGGGTGACAGGGTAATATCATTAAAAAATCGAAACATTTTGTTGCTTTTTTAAATGCATACGTTACAACACCATAGTGACATTATCTCCCTTCTTGCGCATAGATGAAGTTCCAGATTACAACATGCGTCTCAACCATTATAAGTGACTGGAACGAAATATTTCACTAACAATATCAATGTCTTCTACATTGAAATTAAAAATTGTTGTGAATCTATTTTTCTGCGAAACTCAACCATTATTGCATTATTGTTTACATTGCATCTGAAATGTAACTAAAACATAAGATTAATTTTTCCATCGATGTTGGCTGTTAATTTAATTCAGTTTATATTTCCATGCCCGCCCCCTATTTTCCGCCTCTGCTGCACTTGTGCACTCCGTGTGTAACGCGAGTACACTGCTTAATTGTGCTTCCACGCGATACACCATCAAACCGTGCTCAGCCGACTAACTGGTCGGTAATCAAATTTAATCAATTAATTTTCTCCTACCAACACCGACAGCTTTTTCCACCTCCTGGTGGTGCTTATTTTGCTTATTTTACTTTCGATCCCAATTGTTCCCGCTATCCGGGCGGCAATCGGACCGACTGCACTCTACCTCCATTGGCTGCCCCGTGGAAAGATTCCGTGGGATTGTTTTCACGTTGCTTTCATCCGTTTGCGCAAATATTCGCGAACAGTGCACTGTCTGGCTTCACTTTTCAGCCGGTGCAGCGGAAGTGCTTTTGTCTCTTTCCCTTTCCATCCGCGGTCCGGTCAATTTTCCCCGCGTTCGCTTTCAATTTCCCTATCGCTGACCTGGTTGATGTAAGCAGCCGTTGCCAACCTGCCAAAAGGCGATAGTGTGGTCTGAGTTTTCCCGCATGCGAAAGGATGCGAAACGTCACTGACGTCAATACGCTCGTTTTCCGTTTGAATTGCAACCGAAACAGTTTGAATGAAAAAAAAATCAACTACCCGCTGGTCAGCGACAAAAAGAGAAATTATTGTTCATTAATTAACTGCCCCGCACAACGTAGCTCCACACCTCGGCGGCGAACGATGATCGGAAAACTTGCCAGAGTTTTCCCTCGAACCGTACGCGCCGCGAATGCACCGCGGTGCAGCGATGCACCGGGCGGGAACATTGTTACCGGTACTAATTGATTGATCGATTGAGTGTGTTGAAGCCCCCCCCCCCCTCGCGTTTCAACGACACGCCGGCAATGGACTTGAATAGCAAACCCGAACAGCCGAAAAGGCCGGCGGGCGGTGTTCGATGCGAATAGTTCGAATAGTCCTTAAATGCCTCCATGGCGCGCTCGCGGAGGAAACGCGAGGCAAACGCGCCCTGGCCCTGGAGCTACAACGATCTACAGTTTTGATTGATTTAGTAATTAAGTCGGTCGTTGCATTCGATGAGCGCTGGCCCGAATAGCGGACAGTGACTTTGATTGATTGGAAAAGCTTGCTCGAAAAACTTTATACAAACTACTTCAAATGATAATATTAACTTCTCTGTTTCAACGGCATGATTTGCCAACAAAATCTTTTTTTATATTTAACATGTAAAAAACTCATATTGTAATCTTTTTTTCTCAATATCAGTTTTCCCGGATAACAGTAAAATGTTATGAAATACGAAGAAACCGCCCCCTGAGAAGGGGAACGTCCAAACAGCCACCTTCGCTTCGCACGCGCTCTCTATTTTTCGTAATCTTCAAG
This sequence comes from Anopheles dirus, assembly GCA_000349145.1. Classification (NCBI taxonomy): domain Eukaryota; kingdom Metazoa; phylum Arthropoda; class Insecta; order Diptera; family Culicidae; genus Anopheles; species Anopheles dirus. The sequence goes on along the minus strand of KB672946.1, from coordinate 40,476 downwards.
GTGTCGAAGCCTATTGAATGGCATGAAATACCCGATGCAAAATGGTGAAAAACGAGCGTTACATTTATTAATTTTGCCGGCTCCCCGGCCGATCCTCTTGCCCGAGACACACCCCGCTCCATATCGGAAAAGGAAAACAGCCATCAAAAGCGGCAAAAGCGGCACCGCCAGTCGGTCGCATCATCATTTTGGCGAAATTATTTGTTTAATTTCATGACCGTCGATTGATCTTTATGCAATCGGGCGTTCGTTATGAAAATGATTCCGTTTCCCCCGCCATCTCGCCGCCTGTGCCGAGGAAAAGATACTGCCGTTAAGGGGATGACTTTTCCGGAGCGAAACCCGGCGTGATACGGAGGGCCACCCGTTTGTTTGTGGAGCGGTGAAATTTAAGCCTTCCGCCTAGCGACCGAACCGAGGGCCGGGCGGGTGCGATAGAAAATTTAAATCATTAATCTGCGTCTGCCCGGGTGATAGTTTATCATTTTCAAAATTTAATTTCGAAAGGGAAAGTGCGAAATCTATTCATGGACTAAAATTTATTGCTTTGGAGAAATTTTTAGGGAGATTTTCCGCCTTAGCTTGGGAAGCATCCATCTCTAGCAGCGGTAAGGTTGTAACTTTATCAGTAGATTGTATTTGTATCACTTTTTTAAGTACTTCAAAGAGAACGCCGGATTTTAATTTGGATTCTAGCATTCCAAACACGAGACTGTTATCGCTATAATTTATATTGGAGCACGTCCAAACATGGGTCACGTACAACACCTTCAATTCACAACACCACAACAGTAATATATTTTGTTTTAACGTCAATTACGTGACAAAGTTTCAAGGCGCTTGTCGCTCCGATCCTACATAACCCGAGACGCGGCGTTCATCGTGGTAAACAATATTGCATAATTAACCACAATTAACAAAGCTTCTGCAGTACGTTGAACAATGAAATGAGCTGCATGTGCACGATATTGCTACCACTCCATCGGAATGCAAGCAATATCCGCACGATTCCGATCGATTCGTACAGAAGAGATTAAGTGATTGCTAGAAAAACACGTCCCACAACACGAGCGGAATGGGTGAAAGCCACCCCGCGAAGCATTCCAAACGTCTAACAATGATGCCAATGCAGTTCGGATTAATTATTCCCTCGAAGGGTCACGTAGACGTGAAACTTCACAGTTGACAGGCCACTTGGCACCGCGGCGGGCTGGAAAGCCAACCTCGCGGGAGGGAAATCAACGAATACGAAAGCAGCCCGTACGGTTTTCGGTGCCCATTGCCACGTGTAGGGAACTTTCTCTCCTCTTCGGTCAAGCCCTTCGTCGGTCAGTCGGGCTGGCCATGCCCCAACGGGAAGCTTTGTGGTGTTGTGATGAGTTTCCACACCGCACGCTAGCCGGTGGCACACACGCGGCGAAGAAGGTCAGCCGTTCGAGATCTTCAAGATCTTGCCCCGCGATCGTTCGCGATCGATGTTAATAAGATGAATATCGCACACCCGTACGCAATCGGACGCAAATAATTGGGCCAATTTCCTACGCACCCGATTTCGTACGCTTCCGTGCTCACCCGTACTTGCAAATGGCTGTGCGAAACGCAAAGCGTCCGTACGAAAGCAGGGAAATGCGCACCTACGCATCACCTCGCCACTCGGCTCAGATCGCACAACCACGGCGGTAGGTGATAATCGCTCCAGTTAGGGTTCTTTTCTCCCGTGCTGGCTAACAATCCGTCCGCAGCGTTTGGCTGGTGCAGCTCCAAGACGCATCTATCATCGTCCGGAGCTTGCCGTGCCTGACGCAGCACTTTGCAGCCGGTGCTGTCATAACCTAGAAAACCAGCCCAGCGATACAACCGGTGCGGTGTTTTTTTCACTCGTTTTCTTTTGTTACTTCCCGAGCGTTGCGCTTGGCTGGCCGGCACATGAGAGTCATGGCTTCCGAAGCATCGCTGCCCCAACACGAAAGAAGTACCGTAGAAGTGGCTCCGGTATGTGCCGCATGTGCCGGAGTCCAAAAGTCACACGTAACGAGCGGCGGCGCTCGTAAACACCGGGAGCCATTAGAAAGCTTCCATATCACAGCTCGGCGGCCAGCTGCTCCATCAAGATTTGAAGATCTTCCAGAATTCCGCAATCGTCTGGTGTCACTGACCTTCCACCAGAATAGACGATTAGCTCTACACAGCGCTCCATCCGAAAGATAAACAACCGAACCGTTCAGCCATCAGCCAGGAAAAAAACGCCATCTGGCGGGGCAGATAAATCTTGCGTGTAAAAGCGCACAAGATTTTAATCAAGTTAGCACACGAAATCCACGGAGCGCTGCGCGAGAACAAGCATACCGTGCACCGTTTCCGTTACGTGGCTGACGTGCCGTGTAGCGAAGTTAGCAGTTCATCTGCCTAATTGACAGAACACGGCCACGGATGGAAGCTCTTCACTTGCGGCATGCCCCAAGCGCATCTGCATAGCGCTGGGAAGTACAGTTTCAGAATCTACCAGAATCGCAATCATTTGCATGATTTCTAGCGTGCCAGAACCCGCGCACACTTTCCCACAGAAAGTACGATGATCAAGTAATTTGGAGCCGGCAAGGTACCGCTCTTCGAAGTCCCGCGCGTTTACTGGTTTATTTTCATTGCACCCTACGGCGCGGGGTTGGATCGCGAATAAAAACCTCTCGCTCGCTGCTTCATTCGATTAATGATCAGCCGCTTCTGTCGGGAATGGAAGCTGCTGGGCAAAGAAAACACGTCATTAGTTACGAATCCGTCTGTACAAATCCAAATGTGAATTAAAATGTTTGCTACAACAAACACACAGCCCGGGATAGAAAGAGCCGAAGAGAAATCTCCAACAATCGAACCCATTGACTTTCATTGGAGCATTGGTGGCGTGCTGTGGCCGTTACAGGGTATTGCCCTCTGGCTGGAAGCTTGCAACACTGCTACTACCGAAAGACACCTCTCAGAATAACTTCCTACTGGACGGTTTCATTCACATAGTAAACCCTCCATCATTAACGCCTGGTGACAGAAGGTCACGGACTTACCTTTTTTATTAAAGCTCCACCCCCTCGTTTGACGTTTTAAACGCCAAATGTGTTATGGTTTACTTCTGTTGCGATGATGTATCTCCTCTACGGTCGCCTTATGATGGTTGCTGCAGCGATGCCGCAGATCTGTTGCCGCCCGAGCAAGGTCACGCCGGAGTCATTTCCCGATGCTGGTACACTCCAGCGACTCATGCTACTGCGGAACGCTGCGACAGCACGGACGTGCTGGAACGAACAAAAACATGCGAAATGACAGTTAGTAAAACGTTGATCAGCACGGCACAGCAACGAAACGAAACCTAAATGTGAATGAACCAAATTTGGACACACCGTGAAACAAGCGTCGTGGACTACTTGCGCGTAACCAATGTCAGAGCTTTCCCACCGGACTTGCCAAGACTTTGCCGAGCTGCCAAGCATTCGGCAAAGATACTTGGACGTGAACTTGTGCCCCTAATGTGACGCCGCAAGCCATCGTGCCGGGTGTCAGATTATAAGCAAAATTGCTGGAAAACTGACCTTCGCCAGCGAAGCCCCAGCAGTAAACAGTACCACGCAAACTGACCCGCAGCGGTCAAACAAACACAAACAAAGCTGCACAATAGTCCGCTCGATGAATAAAATATGTGTTTTCATACCGACCAAATTTGACTCACTTTTTCCGCCGTCAATGTCACGGTCCTCGTCCGACAGTGACGCCGGTCGAGCTGGCCTTGGGGTTTTGTGGATGAAACTTTCTTTCATCTCGCCAAAAACCATAGCGTGCCCAAAAGCTACGCTTAATTTTAACCGATTCCGTCACTGTTCCGGAAGTGCCACTCCCAGGCATAATGTGCGGTTTGGAGCCAATTTCGGCCATGACGTTTGGGTTTTCTTTTTTTGTTTGACGACCGAATTAGTGGCGGGAAACGTTCCGAACATACAAAAATGATACGCTTGCCATTGACAGTAATTTCCGACAATCGTTCCATTTGGAGTGAACGTGCTGATCGACAAGAGAAAACCCGTAAACTACCTGTTTGACATTACTGGGAAGGAAATTATTGATAGTCAAGTGAATTAGTAGAAAATGGTAGTGGTGAAGAACTTAATGACAATTTTAGTTCAGTAGGACAACAGAATGTCCCATTGTGTTTTTTTTTTTCATTTTAAGTACCTTCATTGTTGCACCAACAGCATCCGTCTCGTATTCATTTAAGTATAGAACGTAGTAGCTCACCCTGACAACAGCAATAACAATGATTGTTCATCCCTCGACCCTAGAGCCCGCAATCAACGGTGGCCACCGTCACTCGTAAAACTTGAACCTTCATCTTTCAATCATTATTTAGCGTCTTAAATGTTTGACGGGATGCATAGCCTCCACGTTGCCCTCACACAATACTCATCTAGCATGTGCATGCCCGGCTCAAGGAAAGAAGATCAGTGACGGTCTGTATCGTCCACCGTCGCCAACATCAATCATTGTCCGGACGTCCGAAAATGATCCGTAGGCGGCCTTTTCGCGCCTTTCGGACGTCCGGTTGAGGTTGACTGGATCGAATTGACAGCACACGCCATCACAACATGCAGCGACACTGACAGCTGGAGCAACCCGGGAAGACAGCGTAGGGAATTCCCGACCATCACACGTAGCACACTTGATTGATCGATCGGTTGCTCCGGGGGCCTACGGCTCGGAGTGGACAATCGAACATAAATCTTGAGTTTACTTTTTTTGTTTAACATAAATGATGTCCATTCACACCACCTAAGATGTGACTCGGTTTTACGCGATTTCTGCTCTCAATTGCTAATGCCCAAAAGAATCATTATGACAAGCTGACGGTTCAACTCCCCCGAGGCTTTTACCGCCGCAACCGGCTCGCAGCAAAGAATCTCTCCGCGCTGGAAAGACGCCGAAATGAATGTTTGCCAAAATAAAGCCCCAGCATGAAATGAAAAGTAAAACTTAATGAAGCCAAATTTCCCTACCTTTCTCTGTGGTGAAATATTTATCATTTTCTGTGCCACCGTGCAGTGCCCGGTGTTCACCGTGCACCTTGCCCGTCGTCTTACTATCGGCCCCCTCTAGACCCAAGCGGTATTGGTTATTATTTTTCGACGTGAATTTAGCTTTCAACCTGCGCCCCGAGCCAAAGCTGTGCGCTCTTACTAGGCCGATTGCACCGGTAGTATTCGCATTCGCTGGTAGGAAAAAGTATCCCTATCCTATCCGCTTTCTTGCCCACCCGCTCACTCTCCCCGCCCGGGTGGAGGATCCGATATCAATTCCCCGCCCGAGCGTGGTCCCAGTGAAATCAGTGAGCACAAGCTCACCGAGATTTGACTGCGCTTTCGCTGCCGGACCCCCCACGCGCTGCCACCGCCGCCGGTTGATTTACATAAATGAATTATGCAAATTTGCAAATTGCAGTCCGGGTCCGGGGGTTTGCTGTCGCTGGTTGCCGGCCGAACATGCCCAATTCGTACCCACCGCCAACCGGCGGCAATCGGCGTTCATCCTCCAATTTATGCGGTCGAATTGACCGAATGCACGAAATGAATGATATTCGCCACTGACTTACTTCAGTAGCTTGCTTTACTTTTATTTGCAAAATGCATCGTAAAGCACGAAAGGGCGGTTTGTGGGTGGAGAAGGTGGTCACGATTTATAGCGTTTGGGTGCGGGGTTGGTTCACATGTTTAACCCAGTTTTTGCCGGTTGCATCTATGCAGAACGAAGTCGTTGGAAATGTTATGAACATTTGAAATGATGTCACATGCCGGCAAATTCTACCTAAAGCCTATGTTCTAAGGGAAGTTTTGTACTACACTAAAAGCATTATACTTATTTATAATGCTACATGAATCTCATTCTGTCATTTTTATTCAACATTATTTTTATTATTATTATTGAGAAAAAAATAATATTAAATATATAGTTATGTGTGCTCGGCACCGCTTCACTAACAACGAAGTACTGTCGACGCTATTATAAACCTATAAACGTCAACAGATCCAACCAGCATCCAACAAAGGACCAACGGAAAGATGCTCTCGTTTGGGTCCTTCTTCTTGTCACAGCCTTTGTAGCGAACGGACGAAATAAATTGGTAATTAACAAATAATTAACACGACTCAT
>KB672946.1:0-28340 GCA_000349145.1 Anopheles dirus | reverse complement strand
ATATATATATATATATATATATATATATATATATATATATATATATATATATATATATATATATATATATATATATATATATATATATATATATAATTAAATAAACATACAAGTCCTTCTCTTAAAGTACTTCAAAGCTTCACTAAATTTTGAGACAACTATAAAACTCAAGCAAAAATGTTTCTGTATGTGGGTATAGAATGCTGATGTGTTTGGAAATAGAACTCCAAAATGTCAGTTTGCTAGATTTGTTCATTTGATTGAATTTCACTATAGGTACTTATATGCCCTCAATTTGACACATGTCAGTCCTACATATAACAATAGAACAATTGAATTGGACAAGAAAAACTTAGTCGTCTGGTGTAGTATATGGAGTAATTATACGGTAATGGTGATACAAATAAGTCTTGTGGTCGCTATTACAAAGAAAACATTTAAAATTTCCTGAGGTCCTGTTACCAAGTCTGTTCTGTCTTACAAGTCAATTCCCACAGATCTAGAATGCAACTCAATTTAGACACATTTCTGGTAACAAAATCTATGAAAAATGTGTTAAACTCATTGTCCGCGATCGTTAGTTGTCCTACGTTGTGTTCTATTTTTTACGTTGCACTACCTAGTCACTATTACGTCTTATGCTGTGTTGAGAGAATTTTCATTAAAATCTCATAAACAACATCAGTAACTTTAAAACTAAGTTATACACAAGCCTTGCTAAACATTTTACATTTTAGTTTTCAACAAATAACTACCTAGTCACTATTACGTCTTATGCTGTGTTGAGAAAATTTTCTTTAAAATCTCATAAACAACATCAGTAACTTTAAAACTAAGTTATACACAAGCTTTTAGTTGAATTAACCTTGCCTTGTTAGTTCAACTAAAATGAAAATGGATACGATTTATATGAACATAATTTAATACAAAAGCGACGAAAAACAGCTCAATGTCATTTCGCGTCGGGGCTCTTGAGTAACTCCATCGATGCTCCGGGATTGCTGGAGCAAATAAATATTACTACACATTCCAGAAGCTTGCGACCGATGAGTTTAAATAATATCCAAATAAATAAATAAATATGCCTCGTAGATTAATGTACCTGCTTAAAGGTACCCTTTCAAATTACCAGAACTTCATGGAAGAATTATCTAACCAATAGGATAAACAATCAATGAAACCTTTTAACGCCATGTAACATAAACAACTCACCATTGCACAACTCTTCGCATTGCTTGCTAAACTTGCGACGCGCGATGGATGGAACCCCGAAACATGGCGAGTAAATGCGAATAGTTAAAAAGAAAACAAATTTTATTGGGCCCACCGCAACACCATTAAATTTTAACGTATAGATTTACCAGATCATACTCATAATTCCCGTCGGCCATCGTCGGCCGTACAATCATTCTTCAATTTCGGGCACACATAAAATATCGACAATAAATAAAGCGCTCTCCACGCAATCGACACATCGCATTTCACACCTCGTCTCGTTTTCGACCGTGCCCATCACCTCGGCACATAAATCCGGCCCCCGTCACGGCCGCGTCTCCCATCCGGCCACCGATCCCTTCCCGAGCGCCGGCTCCGGTGATTTAAGCACCGAAAATGCGACGAAATTTACTGCACTGCAGAAAACTGTTTCCCAATTTCCTGCGCAACGGGGGCAGGAAATTCTTCACATCCCGCCTAAACCCCTCCCTCCGGAGCACCGTGCATTACGTGTGTGTGTGTGTGTGTGTGTGTGTGTGTGTGTTTGTGTGTGTGAGAATGGAAACTTCATCCGCCCACTGATGCAATACGTACGTTGCAAAATTGCACCGCTAAACCGGCCCGAAAGTCATCGAATCGATCCGAAGCCGCCGGTTGAGTTGTCGTGCGCCGGTGGAAACGTTTTCCCGAGTGAAATGGTATGCAAAAATCAATCAGCCCACCCCCACCCAGCCGCGTGATGAAGAAAAACTTTCCATCTCACCGCCCATCTCACACCGGGAACACCGGCCGTGCGATCGGTGACGATGGGAGGGCGGCGGGCGAGACCCACCTGTGTCGCGACGCGTTCAATTGTGACGCGATGCATGTGCACCCATGCACCCACTGGCATCGCGAGCCCCGCGGGCACTCCTTTCCGGGGGGGGAGCGCAACTTCCTCGATTTCGGGCCAATTTCTGCCGCGCATCCTTCCATAACTAATCGATGAGTGTATGTGTGTGTGTGATTCGAAATGAAATCATTTCCCCGTTTCTCCCGGCAAATACCGCAGCCCCATTAGATCGCGCCACGTGCGGCTACCATTAGATCATTCCTTCAAGCGACACGGATCGATCCCGAACCGTGCGTTAGACGTTTGAAGCGATTGAATTTCCATTCCTAACCTCACCGCGCAAAAAAAAGCACCCGAACGTGCAGCTGATCGCCGTTCACGCCCAATGCCTAGGGCTCGGTGGATCATTTGTCGAATCTGATTGTCTTATTTAAATTCACCCCCCTTTGATGAGGGCTTTCTCCGCTGCCGCTGCTCGCGTCGTGAAAGTGACACTTAGCTCCGGTTGCTGCAACAACAGGCGACGCTGCCGACGAGACCGCAGCAGCCGCGCGCGTCTTCGAAGGGGACGTGAATAAATTTAAAGCGAAAACGCAAAAATCTCATCACACACTGAAGCGATCGCGATCGCGACCGAAGTCGGCGCGGCAAATGAGGCGAACGCACTCTCCGGTCACTTTCTACGCCATTAAGGATCGCGGCACGCAGGAAGCGGCTGCAATGATATTATGTTTCTTTTTTCGGGAAACGGTAAGGTGACAATGATAACAGTGCAAGGTCGTTGCTCCCATCGGATCGAACGGGGCAGCCGAGTGAATTTGGGGTGAAAATAAAGCTTATCCCCGGTTTGAAAATGCAACGAGCTGGAGCAGCCGTTATTCTCGGGAGCACGCCAAACTTGTCGTCAAGGTCGGCTGGTTCCGGTAACGGTGAAGTTTTGAAGAGGCGAGATCCTCCCGCACACCGGTATCCGGAAACCGGATGTACCGGTGTGCAAAATCAGGAACCGCACCGCTAATTGGGTGAATGTTTCGTTCGAATCAATGATACCAACTGTATTTTGTGGGGTAATTGGTTGGCTCAGCTTTTCGAAAGCTAAGATTAACGCAGGATTGGGTTGGATTGGATAACGCAGCAACAGCATTGATGGTAGTTTAAGCCTTCAGGTTTTTTTTTATTTATATTACAGTAAACTGAGTTGACAAAATCTTCCTGCATAAAAGGCAATGATTTAGTAATATTTATTTATTTTGAAATCCATCAATGCAGATCTACTCCATGATCGTCGTAGCCAACGATGTGGATTATGCAATTTGAAAACACATGCAACATGCATTTTGAGCACTATATCTCTTCAACTGCTGAATCAGTGAATACTGAAAGACAGAGACACCTTGGAACATCACTGGCGATGCTGTTTTGCAGTAAGTTATTTCTTGTCAGGCATGTTCGAAGATACGTCAGTTGAAGTATATGTTTTAAATAGACTTAAGGTATTTTGATGTTGTTGTCTCTTGAATTCAGCGAGTTCGTCAGTTAAAGTTAAAATTTTACATAACGAAAATTTCCTTCTTGTTTCAAAATTTCTCAAAACCTTTTGCTGTTTTAAAGGTTATTGAAATTTCGGAATTGAACGGGTTTTATTTACGGACAATATGTTTTACTGGAGGTACGGAAGGTTTACAAAGTGTTTTCTTGAATGTTCAGAAATTTTTTGACCTATAAAGTGTTTTGAATGCTGCCACATATTCATAATTTTTGCTTCTTGGGCTGTGCTCTGGCAGCCATCAAACTAGACAAAAGACACGAACAACCACATAGAGTTATATGGAGGAGCTTGGTCAGATTCCCGTTTATATGACACTTTTATATGACATGGTTTTAACTTAACAAAAACCAATAAAAAGTGGGGAAATTGAACATAAATATCAAATGTACAAACTCTGCTTGTTATGATAGCACAGATGACATTACCACGGAAACAGACAATTGTCAGAGCACCCTATTGAATTGGGCTTACTCGTTTATGTTGTTCGAGAAGTACCAGAGCGCTGTCCAAGTCACCATTTTAGAAAAACTTAATAACTTATACTCAACAATTTTTCCTCTGTACATTGCCATTTAGCATCTCAAATCCGCGTTTCAGTTGCGAAGACTTCTGACTGAGATGCAACATTTAGTGGCCAATACCAGAAGTAAATTCAGATTTTTGTTTTTAGTTTTCAGAGCATTATTTATGTACCTATGTATTTATGTTTTGTTAAAAAAATCTTTTAACATAGTTCGTACTATAACCAAAAATTGGTATGTTCACGCATTCTCATGTTTTCTTCCTAGGGTGAATAAAATATTTGGCACAAATTTCGAACGAAAATAGAAAACTCTCATACAACGCACCTTTTTTCCCCCTTTCACACATTTCCAAAAATAAACTACATATATAACGCTTATCTATTTCAATTACTACTTCCGAAGTGCCACAAAAAGTTTCGTATGAATATTCATTAAGAAAGCATATGACGCTCACCGACTCACACACGCTCAGCATCGCGGCGGCGGATTTCATGAATATTTTCCACAAACAGACGAGCTGAACTAGATGCGATTGAAAACGCGGAAAACGTACATTCGCCTCGCGTACAACCCAGCACCCGTGGCTCAATTTGTTATCATTAATCTAAACGACAGCCGAAACTGGAGAAGCCATACACGTGCGTTTGTCACGGCCCGCTTTCTTAATGCCGCCCGGTAAAACTCATAAATGTGCAAATTACCCCACATTAGCCACATCGGCCGGTCGGTGCACACATACCGCCAAAAGAAGTGCTTTTTTTCGGTTCCAAAGGTTTTTTTTTGGCCTCACCAATTCTCGCCACTTTATTTGGAAAAACCCTCCGTTTTGCTTGGGATTGGAAGTTTTTGGAGACCTAGTTTACTTTTCAGGCCAGCTCAGGGGTGGCTTCTTCGGGGTGTGAGCCATGCAACGGAAAACAGGACCGAGCCCGCAACCATCTAGGCGCACTGATTTCGGGGGAGGGCGATGCTAGAAAAGTCACAAACAACTTTCACGAAGCAGCAACAGCAGCAGCAGCCGCAACAGATCGTGTGTGTGCGAGTGAGTGTTGCAGGCAATTTAAAAATGGTTCACCAATGGCCCACAACAAACTGGACCGTAGGGGAGCGAAAGAGTTACTCAACCGGGCCGACCACATCCAGGAAATTGAAACATCGCACCTGTCCGCTAGACGTTTTGCGGACTCCTTTTTTCGCAAATGGTGCCACCGCGGGTGGCTAAGCGTACCGGTGAGTGTTTAATTTGTGAGCCAAAGTTGATATAATCGCATCGCGTGAACATCGCTGTCGACAAAACGGTCAGGAAAGCTAATGTTTCGTAATGATGGTGCTATTTGGACATAGCTACAAATAGATGAGCTGTTGGCGGATTACTTGACCTTGTTTTTACAGCATAATTGTTGATTGGCCGACAAAGCAATCAAATTAAATAATCAGAACCGAAAGATAACACTTAAGGACATGAGATGAAACATTCATTCTGCGCGCGTTTCACTCAAATGGAAATGAATACGCTCTAAACTAAACTAGTGCTATATCAACATTCATTACAACACTATGTAACAGACTGCAAATAACGATGTTGATGTGAGCCACATACACCAGATATGCAAATATTTGACGTTTGCGAAGCTGCACACCACCGGAAGCAGCGCATAGAACCTCTTCCTTCAATGGGAAACGGTGTTAAGTTATTTGCATGCCAAATATCATCCTCGCGAGACGAGCTACTACGGCGACGACGCTTCACGTCCACAGACCATGATCGATTGCATCGTGCATCGTCCAGACCGCACTTGAGACGAGTGTCTGGGCCTTATTCGACAAAGTATCAACATCTTGCCTCTCCACTTGCTCCAGACTCGAATCTTATCGAACCATCATTCACACCGGCGACGAGAACGCAAACAACTTCTTGGCCATCCCAGGGCCCGATCGCATCCCAGTGCAACCGGTACCTTGAGGAATACTCGCAAACATCATGCATATGCGCATACGTTCCGAGACGTAGGATGTTTCCGACCCAAGTACTCTCTTTCTCTGTCGTTAAAAGTCGACTCGCGTCAAGTCGGCGCGATTATGCTTGAATGTATAGACGATTTGGTATGCAGAATTTCGGAAACGCTTTTCACTGTAGACATGTTATTTTTGAAAAAAAAAACTTTCATCTTTCAAGGCATGGAAGCTGACATTCGACACCACTCGCTAAACGAACTCAATCGCGTGAAAGAAAAGAAGTAGATCGTTTCTATCGAGCCACTGGGTTAGCAACCTCCCTTTATGGTCGTTATGCATGGGCAAGTGTGTTCGAGGAGCCGTTCGGTGCAGACGTTCGATCGCGCCTCATATTCAAAGTGGGCTATCAAAATCTTATAAAGCCAAGCTACTGTTTGACATAACGAGAATGTCACGAAAACCGAGGCAAGCGATTGAAAACAAAAGATTATTCAACCCAGAACAAAATTTGCAAAAAGTATTTGCTTTCTAATAGATGGAGCACACAATTTGTAATTTAGATTAATCGTGGGTATTCCGAGATCTCAATTCAAATTTGAAATTAATATCAATATTTTGAATTAATCAGTGACACTTTACTGAAGTATCTATTCAGTAAAGTATGATTGAAATAATTATATAAATTTACAGTACTCCTATAATTCTACTTTTGTTGTTCTTACGATAACTTTGTAGGACAAATTTTTGTTCAATGGCTTCAAGTCGGTAGAACGATAGTTTATTTAAATAGTACAACACGAAACATAATAAAGTTGAAAACATAACTTTTAGAATACTAACATTACACATGCAACTAAAGTTTTCAATATCCTTTAATCAAGAAATATACAAGGTAACTAACAAGGATACATACATCAATTATTGGGTATTCAATAAGTTTCAATATTAATTATCCATTTATTATAACTACTATTTGATGTACTCGTTGGAAAACAAAATTGATCTAAGCTCAAATCGGCATAGAAATTCGCGAATTTTGTTCATTCACGAAGAAATAAATTAAACAAAACTCCCCAAACATTGAATATAATGCCGATAACACACTAATAGACTAAATAGCTTAGTATATTGGCAAAAACTGTTCAATGCAGGTATTTTATTGCTACAGTACTGTCCCTAGATTTGTTGAGCTTAATTAAAGTGTAATCCACTTAGGTAGCAGCTTAACAAGGTTTGATAAACCGCGCGCCAACTCATCACGAACAAGCATGGGCACATAGAAAAAAAATCCACTCTATCACATAAATTTGTACGAGTTTGCGGTGTATTAATACTCAAACTAGTTTTTTCGTCTCTGTTTGAATATCAAACTAACCAAGTTGTCTATTGCCAATTTTTTCTCCTGTTTTCTCCTTTGGAAAACATGCCCGCCGCATGCACAGTTCACTGCAGTAACAGCATGTTCCGGATCCGCTTTCATAAATTTGAGTTTTCCGCGAAAAAGCCCACGGGGAAGCCCTGCATGGGGCGGAGGGTTGAATCAAAGGGAGATTTTATTTCCCATTTGTTATCCCTTATCTGTACGGTCAGCATGTGTGTGAGAGTGTTTTTTTTATTTTCCTCTTTCTCTCTCTCTCTCTCTCTCTCTCTCTCTCTCTATCTCTCTCTATCTTCCTTTTCAAACATAGCACACGCATGTTTCGGTTTAATCAAGCGCTACTGCCACCGGACATCACTACGGCCGAATGGGCCGATATCGAAAGTAAGCAACAATGTCCGGTCGGCAGGCGGACTTTTCCGGATTGCAGATGCACACCGGGACGCTGGCCTAAACGCGTAGCGTATGTGGCTTGGCACTGAGCATTTCCGCCGTTCGTACACAACCGAACAAATGCAAAAAAGGAGGAAAACATGCAAAATGCTGTCATCCTGATTGAGCGGCGAGGGAAGCGAGAAATCTAAAATACATGCACACGACCGAAGGATCCACTCGATTGGGTTCGAGGGCAAATACGAGGGTTCAAGTATGTTTCCGGTGCTCGTTTCCTGGCATGTTTCCGGTACGAGGAACTTCATACTGTGCATAGTTTTCAGTTTTTTGTGTGCATTATTCAACTGTTATTGGTTTTCTCACATTTCCAAGCCGACTTTATATCGAATATTGGCTTTATTTTTAATTATTCCACGTTCTGCTATCTTATCATCCACATCACGGGAAATGATTTTGAAACACATGTTTTTTATGTTTCCAGACACTCGCTTCGGGCCCATAAAAACTAGAACATCCCGAAATAAATCTCAAGCGGTATTTCATGTTGCCCAACGATGTTTTTCTCCTTTTCTCTGTATTTGAAATAACGAAATTCTCATAACTTTTCCCTCCACGTTCGCTCCGGCAATGCGACGAGCATAATGCAAGCGATGAAACCCGGCCGCGTGTGTGTGATCGGTTTCAGTTGTCAATGTTTACACAATCGATCCGTGTGTTTTGTCCAGATTACCCATAGCTTCCCAAAATCTGACTACGAACCTCGTATCACCGCTGACCACGTTCAAACACAAGGCAACGCCAGCCGGAATGTTTGGGCGTACCGTACGCCCCCAACAACAAAAACAATATCTCGTTCTGATTTATTGTTTTCTTCCGAGTCAAGCTGACACAACAGTGCACCGAAGTATGCGATTACAAAACGCACGAATGTAGTGTTTTTTTCACCGGAAAAATGATGCATCTGCAAGCATCGGCTTACATTCGGCAGAGTTCTGCGAAAATCTAGAGAGTAGCGAGATGCTTTCCAGTTGATCGGAAATGTTGCAAGACATAGTCAAGGCAATATTAGTACTTGAATTTTTGTCCAATGCAATCTTGACAAGGAAAAAGATGGCTATCTTCACTTTTCTAAAAACGAAGAAGATGATCTGCTTGTCGTTGAGAGGCGAACCTTAAAATACTACATATACATTCTTTTTTTTACGAATTTCTTACAATTTTTCTGCAATAATATTTCCAAAGTGTATCAAATTTGAAAAAGTGTTAAATTTGAGCTTCGCGATTTAAAGAATATCCCTGTTTTGAGAGATTCGAAAAGTTCATGTTTAAATGTTCTCTTTAGAGTATTAAACGACTTACTTCATCATTTCATAATCATTTCTTTAATTTGACTAAAACAATGCTTCCGACAGAGCTAATGTCCGACCAAGTAAAACGACACATTTATCATCATAAAAAAACGCCTTCATCAACGGAAATATCTAATTTTCTGGCAGCTTGTCTATACTTTCCTCTTCCAACCAATCTGACTGCGTAGGAACGATTGGATCCTCAGCAAACCATCATAATTGGTCGATATGTTTGCTGAGATTTTAGTTTCATTCTTTCTTGATTGCTTCGTTGCCTGTTGTATGCGGGCGCTGCAACTCCATGTTCGTGTTCGTGTGCGCCCATTTCGCTCTGTCTTTCGTGTTCCACTACTGCCAGCAAAGGAGGATTGAGAACATAGGCAGCAAAACCCGGTTCCGAGGCAAACACTCGATCTAAAGATGACTCTATTTTCTTTCGCTTTTCTTCACCCCGAGCCAGACGCGGCAATTCAAACAAGATATCTTCATCCAGCTGGCAGCGCTCGTGCAGCCGATCGCCTTTCCCCTTGCGGTGCTACACATAGCTGTAGCAAATTCGATGAAAAAATATCTCATTGCATAAAATGCAGAGAACTGCACTTCGTACGGTACTGCTGCTACTCCATTCGGATGCGAGTTTACTACCACCACCAGTCCGAGACCCGGTACCAGCATTATTTTAACCCACACCGAAGGCCCATGCACCACTGATTGATGGGATGATTCAGTGCATTTCTATTCGTTCGGGCTGGTTAAATTCGAGACGCGTCAGAGTTACAGATTCCATTTCCACTTTTTCTGTGGTCTGGGCACCACTGGGTTCGCGAAGACCTTCGTGACCGTAACCATAAGCGATCGACGATGAGTTTGCTTGATTGATTTGTTTCAATTGAACTTCAACGCATGTGAGATCATCGGTCGCTCCCACGTGTGCCGCTCCCATCAATTCAATTTGCTACCGAATCCTAGGCGTTTTTATAATACTTATCAACGTGGTTCTATTTGCTCTTTTACGTTTGTTTCATATGTTTGCGAGCAAACACCTACTACAAATGAAAAGTTTGTATACTCACCAAGACAGTTTCACGAAGAGCTTTGAAACAAAGTTCTTTAAATCCATTATAAATTTCGTTACTCCAGGCAAGAAAACTAAGGACAGAAACATGGTGCACTACATTAAAGTACATCGCGATGGAGACACCATAAACAACGTGGTCTCCAAGGTTCCATACAAGCCTTTGTTCATTTTCAGTTTCTTACTCGCCTTCAAAAGCTGGTATTCAAGCGTCTTCCAGCAAGAATATGAACTTTTAACATAAACCGATCCGTAAAGATCCCCCGATGGGAGGCAAGGGATCTTCCATTTTTCTCTGCCAGAAGCTCCCAACCACTTATCGTACGCACACATTGTACCTCATCCGGATATTAAATATTACGCGAGTATCACCGTCCCATAAAGCACAGCAAACGCAACGCCATTGTCATCGGCAACGCTTCGGCTAAGAAGCGTAATGGGTTGCAGCATTAAACGGCTTCCCCTGGAAAGTTTCCTCTCAGCTGATAGCACACTATGGCGTTTTTATAACAGCACATCCGTGTTCCCAGCCTCGCCTGCACTCGCTTCATCCTTGGTGTGAGTGTGTATGAGTCGAGGATTTAGTCATGTCGGGGAGTCATAAGGGAGCGGAAATCCATTGTGCAAGTAACGAATAGAATAAACTTTGCCTCGTTCAACCTTAATCTGATCGGAACAGTATTATCCACGTGGGACGCCGCAGGGTTCGCTTCTTAGTCCTCTTCCTTTTGGGACCGTTTTTTCTCCCTTTTTCTCGTCCATCCACTCGGAAAAAAGAAACTCGCCTATAGTAGCCAACCGTTTAACACCCCGGGTCCGGAGTTTGGCTTAGCTGGGGCGCCGCGGCGTTATGCGGGACGATAAATTTACATTTTTCAATTTTGCACCCAAACGGCCCCACCTTGCTAACACGTGGGACCTTTATGGAAAAACCCATTTTTGACGATAAAAAGTAATGTGTACACAAAAATCAATTCTCCACCTACAGAGAGCACGGTAGCTAGTGAGCAACTTTGAAATTATATATATTTTTTGAGCGGAGTACCTGCCTCACAAACAATAAAGATAAGCATAATAAACAGCTAGGTAATCATCATACAAATTGGACTTCCAATACCATATAGACTATATCAAACAAAATAGACAAAATATACTGAATTCTGGTGTTTTTATAAGGATTTTATATCACTCATCTTTCACTCCCTTCAAGCATGATCACTGAAAGCGAAAAGCTTGTGGTGATGATTTGAGGATGCGGAAACCACAGTGTATGGTTTAATATTACACTTTTGGTGTATTGGAATGGAAGATCCTGATAATTTGGAACCTACCATGAAATGCTACTCAGAGCTATGGATGAAACTACAGGATACTTCACAGGGGCTTAATACGTTGTGGCTTTAGACTCTTCTCTTAAAATTTATATCTCTTTTAAATGTAAATAATATTGTTTGATATTGTGACTTTGGGCGGAAATTCCAACCTGCTGTTGCTAAACTTTAAGCTGGAATCGGGAAATATTTATTCTTATGAAGTTAGCTGAACATTTATCGATGATAGTTATTCCGTTGTCTATATTATGTTTCCGTCTTTCTCAAGACTTAGTGGTAAGATATGAGATTATATCATCAACATCATTAGTAGTATCGTACTTTTTGGCGAGAATGGATGAAAAATCCTAATACTTTTGAGTTAAAGACCGTCACGAACCACTTAAACACATTCTGTTTGTATATACGCTTATTCGGCTTATTTATGCCATCTTAGCTTCATAATCGCTTCTTGCTGTAGGAGAAAAGACTAGTTGGAAAGTTGAATACCGATCCACTGGACATCCGGAAGCTTTATTTTTAGTTTTCACATTATGTTCTAACTCCGAATGAACTTCGATCTTTTCAAACTTTGACTCAATGACTCAAGTTGACTTAATTTTTCCAAATCTGAATATGTACTATAGACGAACGTTACTTACCCATCGAACAAGGTTGCAGCGTAACAAATGACAAAATAATATTCTCTACTTCCGTCTGACTTCCGTTGATCCCTTCAACACAGTACACTCACACTCTCACACACACTACACCCGGATCGATAGATGAATCACCGGAACGGTTGTACGTTGCGCTATCCACATCGAATAGCGATGCCACCGGAAGCTTGATCTCGCGCGTAGGCACGCTCAAGCACACATACGCACGCACAAACACGTGGCACACTCGAGCGCACCGTGCACGTGTGTGATATTTCGCGCCACACTGCACAACCCTTATCGCTGCTGCCTGTCACCTTCACGGTGTGACAAACGCAAAGTAAACACACGGCTCGGGTTTTTTCTCCTTTTCTTTTATTTCGCTACACTTCCTAACCAGGTTCGTCCTTCAGCGCGGGGACGAACGGCAGAATATGGCCGGCTACCACCTTTCGGCGTTCGTTGCTGTTTCTTTTCTTTTGATTTTAAATTTCCTTCCACCTTCGCCCCATCGAGAGGTGGCGTCTCGGAGAGGTGAAAAATTCACCGTTTCGCACACTCTCGAGTAACACTCTCAAGCCTTTTTTCACACCCACCGCGCCTGCCACAACGCGACCTCAGGGCCACTGACATGAAACGCCACTTAGTGGTACACCGAAACGCGTACGCACCGGAAAATTCGCCGCACGTACTTTTGGGTGGGTGCTGTTTGTGGTGTTGTTGCTTGCTTATCAGCCGCCGCGCAACTTTCTTCCGCGCGACGATCGCGACGTCACCCGATGGCTTTGGACAACGCAAAAGATTGCGATTTTTTTTGCCCCTATACAATTGAACCAACCATAAACACACGCAAGTCAACGACACTCAAAACGCCTGGGAAAACTCGCTCTCTCTCTCCGGCACGGTAGAAATTGAAAAATTGATACCTTCAGACACCTTTCGGTCAACTTGGCGCAGCTTAGCAGCGATGCTTAAGCTCGACACACGTTAGGATGTGAATTTATGTTCGCCACACATGCACAAAACAGTTTGACAAAAGGCGTCGCGTGCGTCGAAGCTATCAGCGGCGTGGGATGCCGATCGGGAGCGAAGATCGCACTCACGCACTCGCGGGAAATGGGAAAACGGTTCCGAAGCGCACAACAGCCACCAATTCGTTGGCTTTCCTTCGCGGATGTGTTGTTGTTTTTTCGATAGAAAACTTTTTTCCCTCTCGGTTCGAGCTCTTCTCTACGCTGGAGCTTCCTTCATCACGATGCAATCATCATGGCTGTGCGCGAGCGCTCGCGCGCCCGGCCGCGCACGTTCGAAAAGATCACACAAAATCGCGCCACAGCACATACACACACACACACTTGGCGCAAATAGGCAACAATAACAGCCTCGAAAAAACGCGACACGCAAACGCCACCAACAATGGCAGAAGGCGAAGAAATGGTGGAAGAAAAGTAAGATAAACACACAGCGGTAACGCGGTAACTTTAAAACTTTACGACACTCGGCGTGGAAACGCGTGCGTCCGCTCGGTAACGTTGCTTTCGTTGAAATAAAAACGATGGAAAATGTGGGGGCATGCGCAACTCCGTCCGGGGGGTGCCGATAGAGTGAATCCCCTCTTTAGGGGTTAGCCGCTGGCGCAGAGCGAGCAGGGTTTGCCGGGTCAGTTTCAGGGAGTTTGTGCGTCAAGCAGCATATCGTTTTTATGAACAAATATATTTTTTTAAATGAATCGCATGTGTCCTTCATGAGTTTATTGAATATAATTTACTTTTTGTTATTTATATGTAAAAAAAACACTTACATCACTATTATATAAATTGCTTTTCCTAGTGCGTGTAGCCGACGAAAATAAACAAAGCGATCGCGATCGCCTTGTACACTAGATCAGGGTAAAAACAAGCTAGGGTAAGCAAGATAGAATTAGGCCCAAATTTGTATTAAACAGTGTCAACCATTTAATAAAATGGTACTCGAACTGCAACCAGGTGTACAGTGTCCAGAGTGCAGTCGGAAGCTCTTGCTTCTAGTCTGAACTCAGTTTTCTAATAATAGTTCGCTCTCGGTCTCTAACAAGTTTCCCGCTAAGAAAACTTCTAAGCGATAAATTTGGGTAAACATTTATCGAGAAAAATACCCCAAAAAATGTTTAAAACTTATATAACTATCATAAGCGTATATCTACATATCCTGTTAAACCCAATATCCACAGTTCATAACTACAGGAATGGAAAAGTCCTCGCCGTCCGTCTTTAACACTAACCTTATCTTTAAAGGGAATTCCATAAGCTCTAAGAAAGGGGGGGCTCTAAAGGGAACTCCATAAGCGATTTCAGTATAATATTTTCTCTTAATTCAATAAAAAATATGTTTATATGATGGAATGTGTTGTGAATCACATTCCTCCTTAAGCTAGCAAATACTTCAAGGTACAACGCACACCAGAGCTACCCAGCAACTGGCGACTAACCCTGCAAGAGAGTAAAGAGAGTTTGCGCACGATGAGAGTTAAATGCGTACGCTGGTTGGGTCCGAAACTATCGTGCATACTTTGGCCGAAAGAGAGAAAACTTCCGGAACGATGATAAGAGCGCATGGAGCTTCAATGCTGCGAATGGAGCATCGCTATTGTCAGGGTTGATCAATTCGCCGCCGAATGTTTGCGTTATTGGCGCATATTCTAATAGCAGTTGTTCATAATGCTTTGAGAAACATTGAAACGATGAAAAAAATTAAAACCAATACAATTTCGGAGGCTTTAAACAATCTGACTTATCCGAATAAAACACTTTATTTAAAAAAAGATCTCTAGAAATACTTCAAAAACTAGCTAGTAAGAGTTTGTTGACAATCTTGTTAATAGTGCTTGTTAATATTATATTGATTGCTTTTATTTAGTTTATCATAATATTATATTATATTTGCAAGCCCTTTTTATACTTTATTTGTAATTTTGTTTTATCAACCATTATTTTTTATTACAAACGTAGTATCTAAATAGATCGTAGTAGATCGTAGTGGATCGTAGTGGCAATGAATTTGTAACCATTTTAATTAGTGTAAGAAACTTAAAACGGATATGTAGTCTTCAGATCAGATCCTCGTAGTAGTTCTAACTTCTTCAAACATTCAACTAGACCCGTATTGGCAGTATGAAAGTAAACATAGAATAACAATTGAAGGCTTAACTTAAACTATTGATTTTGTTTAATTTTCTTGAACCCTTTTTGCATCTTCAAATTTGGAATGTGGAATACTTTTTACACCTTTCACACGTACGTTGTTGTATGTATATTCTAGTAAAAAAACATAACTCCATTGTATTTTTTCATGTCTCGATATCTAACCAACAAACGTTCGAATTCGAACGAATAAACTCATGCTTTGAGAATGTAAAAGAAGGTAAACGACATGTCACATCACAGGTTGCCGAACCCTTCTCCGTCGTATCCCTCGCCAGATCATCCTCTAGAAGCATTAGATCGTTCAGTTCACCACGATCGTTCGCTTCTTATTCGATTCCAGAAAGCGGCACCGAAAAAAACAATCGACATCCACGCTTGTTCATGCGGATGAACCGGTTCGACCAGCATGTGGTTCCAGCGCCTGGAGGAGACAGGACGGCGGCGGCCACCAAGCGAGCGTTTTGGGCGGAGAAATGTGCCTTCGCGCCCATCACCTTCGCGCGGTTCCACACGGGTCAGTATCCAGACCCCATTACGAACCTTCACCCAGGCTCGTACTTTCTCATTTACCGCTACGTTCGCTCCACGGTGCCGCCTCCATATCGGCCCCGTCTAAGCGCCGCGCCGGGTTCCCGATTTTCCGATTTTCCGTGCAAGTGGCGTTACGACGGGGTGTATTTTTACCCGCCGTTTCGACGCGTTATCAGATGATGTCGGGTCCCGTCGGCAGTGTGTCAATGGCCAGACCAGCCGCTTCCGCCACCGCGTCTCACCGAAACCGGTTCCGGCGAAGCGGGTCCGCTCGGCAAACGCCCGAAAGGAAGCGACAGCCGCGAAAAACTATGTCATTTACTGTGTAGCACCGTTGTAAGTGGTCTTTATGCGCTTTTCCTCCCACTCTGCTGCGACTCCGACCCGGTCGACCCACCTTTCGAGGGCACATTATCTTCACTTTGATTGCATCTCATTTCTCCTGTGCATTTGTCTTTTTTTACCTCACTCACCGGACGAACTTTTTAATTTATTCCTTTACGCCATGCTCGACATATCAACTTTTTGCAGAACTCATCGTTCGTTCGTTCGTTCGTTCACCACCGTCGACCGTCAAGTTCCGATTCGTGGGACGCCAGCCCGTTGTCGCGAGACCTACCCTCTACCCCCGTAATGGTTACGGTTGCGTTATCTAATCACTATCAATTTTTCACTAATTGCTTACTTTTGCTCATCATGTCCATGCTAGGACAAGCAAAGAAACAACAGTCCTGCATCAACACGTGCAACCAGTACGTCGGTGTGCCTGCAGGTGAGCAATAATTATCACCTCCGAGTGCTCTTTTCTCTCTCCGTTTCTTTGGCCGGTCGAGAAAACCCTCATCCCAGCCAGTTTTCAATGGTTTTAGGAGCGAAACGGTCGAAAATCTTGTCCGCGAATCGCTAAAAAACAAACCACCTCCTTCCTGCAGATGACACCTCACGATCGCGACATTAGTGATGCTTTGTTGACTCCCAGCAGCAGCAGCACCACCGCCAGTAAGCAGCCCGCCATTGTGTGTCCCGTTTTCCATCCCCAAAAGGCCATCAGTTATTATGATGATCCGATGGGCTTACGCTTTCGGGGCGGCTCACAAAATGGTGATTAATGGTCCGCCTGCCTTTGTAACAGGTTGGCGCATCTTCGGTTTGTCATTAGGCGTGTTTGTTTGCGCACCGCGTGCGTACGGTTCCGGTGGTGGTGATAAAATTAAAAAATTTCCCTCCTAGGCTGCCCGCTCCGTTTTGCTCAGCCGGATGTAGGTCACCGGCGATCATCATTTGCATGACCATATAATTTAAACGATTTCTGTGCTCGCAAATACGCGGCCAGGCACGCGCTGTAATCAACTGCGCGGTCGCGGTGGGCCAGGAAGTGTTCGCGAGATTTATTTGTTTGTCTTTCCAAAAGCGTGCGTGGAAAGTGGCAGCGAAACTTGCCCGGCAAGGTGGAAGTGATACGAGATGGTGAACGTTTGGAGAAGAGTAGTAGAGCAAAACCAATTAGGCGACCTGTATCACGAACTCTAAGCACAAAACTACACTTGTAGACGGCCACCGTTTGCTGGGCAGCTATTAATATGCAATGTGCTGGATGTGTTTTTTAAACGACAAGCATTTTAAAATCATTTATTCATATTTTGCTAAATTAGCTCCTACTAGCTTATTATCTCTTAAAACCAAATTAAGAATCAACATCCTGGGCAGAATATAAACGGTAGTTGTTGAGAACGCGACAAACAAACCAAGCGTTTCTGGTGTTGAGCTAGCGTTTCATTATTTATATTCCGCAGCACAAGAGATTTGAAAACATATCAGAAAAATCACGGTCAACCCATTGAATCAATGCATAATCGTAGCAGACAAGAAACTGTAACGACTGGAATAATTGTCGTTGGCCTAAAAAAACAGAAACGGCCTGATTTAAAGCGACAGCAGTCATTAAGCGTAAGAGCGCGGTGGAAGTAAGCATAGCGACAAGTGCGTAGCGGAAGCAAGTATTGCGCAAAGCGCGAGCTTAGCATCAACTACCTCCTCCTGCCAGAGTTTCCTGCCAGACAGTTCGAGCTAAGCATAAGAACGCATAGGCGCCAACTGTTTTGCAGGAAACATAAACAAGTCAGATCAAGCGCCACACGTCAAAAGAAGGTTTTGGGTTTCATCATAGGAAACGCACTGGGCGGTAGCTAGACCCAAATCCAAGTAACACCACTAAGCCCTCCAGCATAGAATCAAGAGAACACAAAAGAATGCATTGTTCGCAATTTCATCATAGGAAACGTATTGGGTGGCGATTAGACCCAAGACCAACTAACACCATTAAGCCTTCTAGCATAAAATCAAGAGACCACACATAATGCAATGTCCGCAATTTCACTCAATACCATCGCGCTCAACTAGTCTAGTATACTAGACCGAATTACTAGTATAAGACCGAATTTTGTTACTAATGAACCACTTGAAAACCTAGATCCGTCCTGGCTACAAGTCACTTTGGGACTCCTTTCTAAATTCCTCTGGTTGTATCCCTCCGAAATTGGCTGCGCACAATTCTTATTGTGTTCCCGCACGCCGTCGGAGCCTCTATTGAGCAAAGGCTTTTCCCATCTCGCCATGGTCCCGCGAAAGGCTTCAGGATCTACCGTACCTTCGCCCTTTAGATTCAAATCGGCGGAGTTTTTCGTAGCGCAACAATAGTACTAGATAATTAATTTAATCGACATATAAATCTCATGACAAATTACGATACCAATTATATCCCATATACTTACTTACTTATCCGAGAAATACAAACACTTCGCTGCCTTGGCTTGCTGCAACAAACTCCGGAACCGCTCACGGTCGCTTGCCCTCGTCAGACGATCCCGGCTGTTCAGGCTGTTCAGGCCGAAAGAATCAACGTCAACGACTTCTCTGTCCATGAAGACGGCCTAAAAGAACTTTACGGATTGCGTCGTTCGGTGTCATTCTACTGCCATAACCAGCCCAGCGTAGGCATTGTAGCGGCTCCTCTATTGTCCCTATACACATACAGGGCCAGCAATCTTCCTGAGCATCTTCCCTTCGTACGCGGCTCAGAGGGCTTAGTCAGATTTGGACAGAGCACATGTGTCTGAGTCGTATGTTAGTACTGGGTCTACGAATGTTTCATATAATCCCAACTTCGTCCGTCGCGACAGGTTCGCTGAGTGGTCACCATGAGAATCATGAGAATTATGTTATTGTTATCAATCAAATGAATGAAATTGTATCAAACTGAAAAACAAGCAATGCAAATGGCGTGGAAAAGAACTTCATATATTTTAGATTTTGAACCATCGCTCCTACATGCTGGAAAAAAGCAAAACTCACACTTGCTTCACATAAAGTCACATTACTTTTCTCGATACGTTATACGGGTTCACAAAAAAAAACCTTCAGCGTTCAGCAAATCGAACCTAACGTAGTTTTGATATATGCAAATTTATTATTTGGACGTAACACTAATGTTATATCAGCCAAAACATCATCATCATACACAATTGTGTGTGTGCGAAATCATTATAGAAATAATCTCTTAATTCTTGCAAGCCCTTAATTGGACTCAAACATATACCCATAACGAGCAACTTATCGCAGGAACTTCGTCCGTTGAGTAATGTACCCACAGCCGAGGTGGAAGCAATCGCGGAACTGATACGCAATGGAGCAACGTTCGATAACGAGAGATGGCTCGATCGATCTGCAGATAGCTGCTGCAAATCGCACAACCAATCGCAATTAAAATAGAGCGTACCTTGCTCCGCAACCCATCCAGAGCACAAAAAGATGGAGTCTTTTTGGACAGCGGCAGTGAAGTAATGCGGATCGCAATTTGTGTTCCCACTCGCAATCGGTTTTGTTTTACGCCAAGCTAAATCATCCTCATCATCCTTCGATCGCATCGCATCGCATTGGGTGTTGTTTGTTCCCAGTTATGGCATCAGCTAGAGAGATCCCGGGGTGGGATTCATTCAGCCAGACCCAAGTCGTTGAATTTTAATGGCGGAAAGACTCGAAATGCGTTCGTTACGGACTCGAGCAGATTAGTAGGGTGCACTATGGAATGCACTGATAATTTTTCACACAAAAATGCACAAATTTTCGCAATGTGTGAAAAATATCATCTATCCTTAATTTAGAAATAAAAAATAATGTTATGAAAAAGTATTTTCTAAAAGGATTTATGTTTTTGCTATGGTTTTAAACCAACATTTTTGGGTTTCACTCATCCAAATTGGGCACTGCCAAATTGCCCCTAAATCGAGGATTAGGCATGAATTTTGCAAATAAAAACAAAAACATCCCATAGTTCATATGAACGTGATCGCAACGGTACAAATGCTAGTTTTGCACATCTCACTCACGGGAACATGCTCTGCCATCGGTACAGGTGGGTGATTTTTGGAAGACTCATAATCTAATATGTTCCACAATCATCGACATCTTCGTTACGATTCCACAGCATCACACAGCACGGTGGCAATTTCGAAGTGCTTCACACGCGGACCAAACCCAGTCCGTGTTACGCGCCGAGCACACTTTCGGTGAAGACTTTAAGACGCGTTACGCGCGTGTGATACCATTTCTACCACTCGTCCATTCCGTCCGGCCACTGGGTCATCGGAGTTTCGGTTCCGCGGTCGGGACGACTTCAATGTTGCATCATTTCCTTGTTGATGGACACTAGCTAAAACCCGACCCCGTGTGCTGACCGGCCGAATCATTTCGTCAACCATTTTTGGCGTCTATCTCTCCTACCCAGCTCCTACCCCATGGACGACTTTAGAGTACCGAGAGCATCGCAATTAAACAAAATGTGATTGAGTAATGGCGTTTGGTGCACTCGCTTGGCACGCCTCATCTCCCCTTTGCGCGATCTGATACTAGCCGGGTCACGCTTACAAACTCCCGGGCACACTACCTCGAAAAGTTCGGGTCGCAGTTCCGCGAACACGTAAAACCACTACACGGAGTGTGGAAGGCACCAAGCGCACGAACAAGAGGAAGTAGTGCAATCGTTCAATCAAAACACACCGAAACACAGGCCGCACCGGTGCATAATGATTGCCGGAGGAAGCTCGCGGCCGTGTTCGGAATTTGTACGTTCAGGCAACCACGAACGAAAATTGCTTTGTACAACAGTAACAAAAAACTGTCGGAGTACATTAAGAGTTGAGCATACGAAGCAACAGCGAGCGTTACATGGACTAGCGCAGGAAAAAGGGTTTTTTTCTATTCAGTTGATTCGAAGCAATCATCCATTAACACTCATTTTAATTAACGATGAAGGAAAATTTGAACTTTGAATGATTCGGAATCGGATGTAATGAATCGGAAGTGTACATTGAATTAACTAGCGTTTAGGGAGAAATTGATTTGATTTTTAACAACAACCAGCTGACTATCGCAATTCCAGACTTATCGTTTTAATAGCCTTCCGCTAGTGGATTTTAATGTATAAAACATATTCATATTACTGAACATTTGGAAGAACACGAAAGCAATGACTCTCTCTACCAAATCTTCGTTAACATTTAATCAGGATGATTAAAAAAGATCAATTGCTGCCCTAAGAAATAGTACACAGTCCAAGATAACATTTTGAATTGCCATCGATGAGTCTTGCTCAGTAAGTTGCCAGTCGTAACTTTAATTGCTTTCATTTAAACAACTCACTGAGATAAGGTTATGAGCAGCATTAACTCGCTCACACATCCAATTTGGTTTGACCCTGCGACTGGTAACCCCCTTAGAGTAAGTTGAACTAATATAAATTCATCAGAACTTTCCGTACATATTCTTTATAAAAAATATAGTTTCTAGAGTGAATTATTAACTTACTGATCCGGAACTTCGGAGCATTCGGAACTGTTTTGCAACATGATCGGTTTTCGATATTTGGTTTCAACCCTTTGGTCTTCAATTTCGATTGTTAGATTTTAGATTGATTTTTTTACATATATGTATACACATATTACCACGAACAGTGAATCATTCCTAGGAATGGATTTTCGAAATGAAAATGGAACACAGGATCTTTTTTTATTTCAATCTTATGCTGAATGATAAAGCTGGAACATTCATCTCCTTTTTGGTAGATGGGCGATCATGACACTTTAAAGCGTTATGCATTGTCTTGTTAGTCCACTGTGCCTATGTATGTAGCCAAGCCTGAAGTGATGAGAGTTACGCACCCATAAACTATGAAACATTTCTCTGTACCGTCTACCTTCTGCTCCCCTCAAACACGTTACATAAATTATGTAAAACAAACAGCGCGCTATTAAATGATAACGAAAAGTTTACCGCTAACAAATTCCGACGATTATCGACAAACACATGGGTTCCCCGCCTATTGGCCCACCTAATCGTAAGACGTTTCTCCGCCGTTTTCCTTCCTGAACCGTGATCGATACGGGAGAAACGTAAAATCTAACAGCGACGAGCCGCATGTGTGAGTGTGTGTGAGAGATGCCACGGTGGTGGAATGCCCGAGCCAGACAAAACATAACCGTATGCTCAACCCGCAAAACATAACATGCCGAGGTGGGTTTGATGCCCGAGAGAAACCCCGAACACAACGCGCCGTAGTGTGCGCGTGTGTGTGTGGGGCGTACCAATAAAACAAAGCATCGTTTATCTTGGGCAGGAGCAGGTTAGGCCATGGGGGACGAAGACGATCGCGCGGCCCCGAAATGGTGGCCGAACGAAAAACGACGAAACAACAGAAACCACCGCACGGAAGGCGGAAGGCGATAATAATAACGGTGCAAAACAAATGAAGAGATATGTAAGTGCGGCAGGGCCGTAGGGCCGGCAGCAGACTCCAGCCTCCAGCAGGCGCCTCGGGCAAAAGTCAAGCGCCCCAGAACCACTATCATCGCTGCACGAGCCCTTCCGTTGCATAAAGCCGCGAAAGACGCTCTCTTCGATCATTAATTATTCCCCGTGGTTTGCTAATTAATTGACATAGTTCCAGCGTGTAGCGGGGCGTTCGCGGTTGACGGACGGAGTACCATTTTGCCACGCCGGGACCGGGAATCCGGCGGCGTCAGCATCAGCGAGCGCTATTATGATGCACCGTCGGATGGGGGAGCGGAAAGGTTGTTAGTTACCTTATTTTCTTTGTTTCAAGGGTTCATCTGGCGTTTGTTTTCTTTTTGC
This sequence comes from Anopheles dirus, assembly GCA_000349145.1. NCBI lineage: Eukaryota > Metazoa > Arthropoda > Insecta > Diptera > Culicidae > Anopheles > Anopheles dirus. The sequence goes on along the minus strand of KB672946.1, from coordinate 5,202 downwards.
TTCGTTTGTCTCTGTACCTTACACCTTAATGGCGGGATGCCCTCAACGGCGGAACGCCTGTTCCGGGGCTCTCGTTGAATGTTTTTTCATTGGTCGACCGGGCCGAGCGTAAAGTGAAATATTTGCTAATGAGGCGGTTTATGTATGCATAAAATCTTATTTAACGTAGCGCCGATATCAAAAGGTAGCTGTTGACACGGGTCACACAGTGGGCAAAGCGTGTTATTTAAAGTCATATAACGCTGAAAACACTAGTATAGCTTTTTGGCAATATAAGTGGTGTGAATATTATGGATGAATCTTGATGTTTTATTGATTTACACAAAAATCACCGTAATTTTAATAACTAATGGGAAAATTAAAATAATGTGCATAAATTATGTTTGCATATCTATATTATATTCATTTTTTTTTTACGTTTTAGTCATTTGCAATTCTTATTTTTCGTCTGTATCACACGAAACGTATCACATATCACGTATCATTTTGAGTATTTTTCAATTTAGTTTGAATCAATGTCATATTAAATGTTCATTTTGGTAGTAACAGCGAAACTCAACAAGATGAACAATGCACTGATAAGTTAAAGCTAAATATGCTTACAAATAATAAGAAAGGGATTAAGGAGCTAAAGGATTACTTTTCAAATTGTACTATCTAGTTGATATTAATATTAATCTTTTATAGTTCCAGCTAGCTTCTTTTACTCGAATGAAAATTGTTTTAACTGTTTGAATAAATATGCGAAGTGTATTATTATATAATAATCTTGTGGCTTAAACCACAAACTTGTAGGAAACTAACAAACATATATTTCTGTACACATGCTGTGCTATGAATCAACCATTTGTACTATAAATCAAATTTCAAAAAGCAAGCATTGATCTCTTGCTTAGAATCTTATCATTTCAAAACATTCTGAAACACTTATCCCTTCTATATATGAAGCTAGAGCTTTTGAAAAAATATGCATATAAATCAAGCATTCTTAAGAATAAAAAAGCTATGGTTTCTTCAAATATTGTCTCACTATATCTAATTATTTATTTTATATTTGTTTAAGATTTTCGTTACATTTTGAAATCCATATAAAACTTTAAAATCAGGTCATGATTGCTTGTATCAGCATCATGATTGCTTATATTCTACGGTAACATCGTTTGGAATAGGACGAACTATAACGGGAAAATGTATGATAAAAAAGCTAGAAATCATTTTTTTAATAACCAGCAAAAATCAAATCCAAAAATTACTACATATTTTCAAAGAAAACAAATTGTTGATATTTTTACGGCCATAACATGCCCATGTATGCACCTATACGAACTATAAATTATAATAGCAAATCTAACATGAACGGGTCGATCTCAGTGTCTCTAAGTTCAAAACAGCAAAAGGGACGAACCTTTAACCTCTCCCAGAGACGGAGTAAGTGTCGAATGTCGCAACATCATTCGCATTAAACACCGGTGGCTCCGGTGATGTCACAATAAAATTGGTAGGAAAAAAAACATTTGCATCAATCCCACCCACTAGGTCCCACCCATAGTGTTGCGGACCACTGGAGGATGGATGACTTCGTTTGTTGCCATTTAATGGGACACGAACCATCCACCGGCTATCCCTCATGTGTTTGTTTTTTCCTCCCCGGAGCAAGCGTGCAGCGGACGCCCTATTCATTCAGGATTCATCGCGCCAGATTTCATGACCCAACCCACCACCCATGGCAATTGGGGATGAATGTATTTCCATTTTACGCAACTGCATCTGCTGCAGCGAAACTCCTGTGAACCATAAACAGAAGCCCACCGACCCACAATCGGGCCCGTAACCAACACTGCCTCCAGCACTTACAATGCAAAGCTGGGGAAGAAATGGGAAGCAGTTGTAACAATTCGGCGCGCATTGCATTAAAAAGATGCAAATGCAGGAAAGGTAAGTTTGTAAATTAATGTGATAAGCTAGCGGGAAGAATAATGACACGGTAGCTGTACGGAACGGGGGCACCACCCGGGCGAGAAGCCACACACATATTCCAACCAACAGCATAAGTAATGATGAAGTAATCGGTGCTGAGAAACGAATTCCGTCTCAGACCGCGGACGTTTTGATGGAAGTCGGTTGAAAAAAAAAACGCGCACCGAAACACACCATGCAAGTGTCGGGTGCATTTTTAATCAATTTTGTTCTCTTTCTCAGCAGACGATAATGAATCAGCGCTGCGAGGGAGAAATTAAAGCAGGTTGTTAAATAAATGTGCGAGCATTAAATGACAACGCTGTTTCTCCGTTCCCGTCACAGACAGAAGCTCTGGACACATTATCATCGCATTTAACATCGAGATTACAGCGAGCTAGTTTTCTCCTTGCCAACAAGGCGCCGACTATTGTTTGTAAAACATAGTGTGATTATGTTTTATTTCTAATCTTTCACGGAACATTCTGGCGATTATCATTCCCCGCCGTGTCGCATTGTTTTGACCGGTCGCGCTGTATTTGTTTTTGTAAATAGATTTAGGTGATTTTATATAGCTATTTTGATAATGCCAACGTAATCTGTCCGCTGTTACCGCAGAGGTAGTAAAAGAATAAAAAAATGTTTCTCTTAAGTGTTTGCAATTGTTGCATCCAAATATGGTAGCATGCTCTTACGATTGCCGCTAAACATCCAATAGAAAATACAAGTGTTCCACAAATGCGGTTAAATAAAGCAATCAGATTTTATCAAACATCCGCTAGCTGTTAGATAAAAACAAAAATTCTTTTAAAAAAATGCTTTTAGTAGCTCGGAAGTAGAAAATTGAAGTATAAAGTTAAAATATTCAAAATTAATTACAAAATCACATTGATAAAAATTGTAGATTGAACAAGAAACATATACCAGCGATCTAAATGATATGCAAAAAAACATCCTAGATTCATTTTGCCACGACCAAAAACATTTTTTCTATATTAATTTTCCATTTATCATTGCGCAATGTTTATAGTATTAACAGGGTTTTAAGATTATGGTTTAGTTAAATATAGTTCCAAACTGATGCACCACAGTGCAACTATGTAACAAAAATGTTTGTTTTTTATCTCAATGTGTTTCTATTCATGTGGTTGACTTGATATGTTTTATTACGAAAAATTTAACCTGTAATATATGACTTTTGCATTTCTTTGGTTTAGCATTTTTTTTACTTTCTTTTTAATGTTTAATTAAATTCGATGTTTGTTTTTTATGTTTTAGTGGTTTTGCGCTATTCCTGGTTTATAGTTTTCGGCACTACCAACAAAAAGCGTTGTTTTATATTTCAATAATAATTTTTCAATGATTAGAAGAAAACCGTTAACCATAAATATGCGTTTAAGTAATTTTGTTATTTACTTCTTTATTTGTCCATTTAACCATTTGTTGCACGCAAACGCTAAACCTATTTTCGCAACAAGTTACAAATGAAAAGAGCACCATAAATGAAAGGTCGGAAAGTGATAGTAAAAATAAAATGGTTGAACTTAAATAATCGTTTTAAATTTTGTAAAAAAAAATACAAGTAGTTCTAAACGATCTTCATTGCCATAGGCATATTTGAGAACGAATTGTGAAAACGTCGTATGAACGTCTTTTGAACATGATCTATTGATTTGGTTTCACAAGATTTTAATACAAAAATGATCTTCAAAAATGTCTATGTTTATAAAACAAACAAAATTGAATAAATAATAAGATATAAAAATAAAATAAAACATAAAAATGAAATTGTATTTTTCTGTTTTACCTGTTAGACTGAATCTTTAAGCTCGCACCGATTTGAAATATGAAAAATAAACGACTAATTGACTTAATTGTGGACCTTCTTTGCTAATGGCTATACTGTTCATGTAAGTATAGGTACAGGTAACATTGGAGCAATTTTCTCACATCTACAGCTTCAGAATAGCTGATAAATAAATTAAAATTCTGAACAAAAACGTCCAACTTTATACTATAGATAATATAGCTGTTCACACACCTGTCATTTAACAAAGTTTCGAAAATATTCACCCATTTATTCATTTCCTTCAAAAGAGTGTGTGTTATTTGTTATTGTTCGTGGTGCAGAAACTCTTCTCGTTGCTTGATGCATTTTGACAACTGGCTTCACTGCTGACAAATTCTGCTGCACCACGTTCACGGCACACAACGCGCAACAACATTCTGAGCATGCCGGCAATGTTCTGCTGTCCCTGCATGTGGTAAGTTTCGTTGAATTTCTCCGCTCCGAAACGACGTTGGACGGTGGACAAATTCCGCAGTTAACTTCCTCAACCTACCCAACCGCAACAGCATAGGTTTCGTCTCAAACGCCATCCGACAGCTGATGCAGCCCCGTTACGAAATGCAAACGCCTGCACAGTTCTGTTTACGTTACGAACACAATCTTTCTTTCTCCGCCCCGGCGCTCCCACCCCGGGGAGGAATGTTTATTTCACCTCTGTGTGGCGAAGGTACGCAAAGAATTAAAACGATGCCATTGTTTGGCGGGCTAAGACTTACACGCCGGCATCAGAGGGTGCTTTTAGCATGCTGAAGAGGGCGAGAGAGAGAGAGAGAGAGAGTAGAAAAAAACGATACGGAGTTAAAACGATGGCTTGCAAATTTACTCTCAAGCACAGGTGCTTGGAGGCAAACCAAACCATCTCGAGGATGCTGGATTTTGCATTTGAACAAAACAAACTATGTTGCAGCATAAACTCTTCTGAAGCGGTGCTCTGGGGGAAGACCTCGGCACGTGCGTTTGCAAATATTCGATCACGTTTTGTAACACATTTGTTAACTTCATCATCGGCATGGAGCGCATTCACTGGTGAGATGTTTCGTGCGATGGTTCAATCACCACCGAATTGGTTTAAATGTGTTTTTAGTTTTTTTTTTAAATATTAGCATTCGATATCAAACAGTAAAAATGTAATAACATTTTTAACTATTCAAAACAACTAATAATTTGCTGTTCAAACCGGTAAAATAAGGGCTGTTTGCGCTACATCCCAACAGATGGCGCTAAGCGTGCTAGAGAGATAGCGATAGGTGGCGCTATATTCAGTAAGGAGAATATCAATGTAGGAATGTACCCAGACAACCACACTATGACCGCTGGTCATAGTAGAGTCTTGCAATTTTGAATTTGTATGGAAATGGTCTTTGAATCTAAGGCCGGTTGTTGACCTGGCTATGTAA
>KB672940.1:0-10619 GCA_000349145.1 Anopheles dirus | reverse complement strand
ACTCCCGAAGCTAGCAGCGGTTTACGCTTTGCTCTAGTTTGTTTACACATTTGACAGCTCAATAGTTCTGCTGAACGTGTCAACACAATCATCCGAACAAATCAACAACTAGCTGAACGAGTCAATTATATGCTCGAACATGTCAATATCGTGCTGAACGCGTCAATAATACCCTCGAAAACCCTGTATGAACTTTTAACCCAAAATTATCCATTTCAGACAGGGACCGTGCATCTTACGATAAAATATAAACATAATCGACCCAACGTCAAGCACGTCAGGTGTGACAGTTTGACAGCGGCCCGAGCACGGAGGCCTACGTGATTTTCTAACCTCGCGCAACTTACGAAAAAAAAAACAATCGAAAACCGAATGCCGGACACACCGGACCGTGCATGTTCTCTGTGCCGCCGTCCGCGCGTAGTGTGATGTGTGAATCGTAATCTTAACACGCGCTCCTTGTTACCTTCCCCTTGTCGCTATCGCGGTTCCGTGTGTCTTAATAATCGTGCGAACAAGAAGGTTCGCCCGGGTTTGCGCGGGTCACACACAGCTGTGAGTTCGTGCGTGTGTGCGTGTGCGTACGTGTGCCGTGAAACGTGGTGTGTGCAGCAGAAAAAGTGTCCAGTGTACGTACGTGCCCGCCCGCCCACGCTTCCCGATCCACAGGACATCATTGGTCCTCGTCGATTTCCGCCACCGAGTATGAAGCATCCTCCTTACCGAGCTTCGGCGGCCACACGGGGATGGTTGGCGCTACTGCTGCTAACATCATGCTGCTGCTTCAGTTATGTCATAGCCGCCGAATGGGGTAAGAATCGGAGGAGCGCGGGATTGCCGTTTTTCGCCTTCAACGTCGTCCTGCAAGATACGAGCTCGTGACCGATCCGGCGACGAGCGACCGCAAACACAGCACAGCGGACCGCGGTTTCTTCTTTATCTGCCGTCCAAAAATAGTCATTTGCAGCATGCGAACGCAGGAGCATGAGCCATGGGCGAGAGCGATTTGAAGAACACCGCGCGACGGCGGGGCGTTGGGCTGTTATTTAATGTTTGCTTCAAACCGTGGGCATCCACCTTCCTTTTGGCACGGAGCTTCCGTTTAGGCTATCTTGCTTTCCCTGTTGCCAAAGGCAACTTACTGGCCCTCACATTAATGTGGGGCGGACGAGCAGGTTTGTGCTTCGTATCTCCAATTTGTAGCGTTTGCGGTGCGCAGAGTAATTGCAGACGGTTGCAATGGGTGTGTGTGCGAGGAGTAGGGTAGTTAGAGGAAGTTTCTAACTGCACTGAAATTGAAACGAATTTGTATTACCTAATTGGAATTCAAATGGACCGAAAAGGTAATAAGGTTTGCCCTGAACTCCTACTGAAATTCATCGATCCACCGCTTGTTTGATCGAAAGGACCTTCCCCGGTACAGATGGATTAGTTTTCTTCCAGTAGGCCTTGTCTTGTGATTTCGACACTTTCCTGAAGGCACCTTTGCGTAATACAGAAACTGCTCTTGAGAAGACAATTGAAAAAAAGTGCAATTTTGTAACGAGACCTAAATCAAACCTCGCATAACTCACTTCTCGCGTATCTCGGGAACAGACTGTACTTCAATCAATCTGTTACGTTACACTTTTAGTCGGTTACATAACAAAAAAAAACTTTAAATTCGAAACAATACAGTCGCATCCCGCATCCGTCACACTTTCCAAAGTGTTCTCCCCGTCTTCCCCGTCACGTGCGTGTGAGCCGGACATGCTCTCTCCTTCAACTGGCTTCCCCAATACAAATCGTCACGATCGCCTGGGCACCGTTCGCCTTGGCAGAAATTAACCTTATCCTGATGCTTTCATTAGACTTCACTTTGATTGGTGGCAGCCGCAGCCGCGAGACCGTGGGTCGCTCAATCGTCTTCCAACGGTCTTCTGCGGCGGTTTTTCAGCGGCGGGCACCCAATTATTCGGCTGTACTTTGACCGTCGATTTTGCAACCGGCCCCCGGCGAGATGGCGAGTTGCCATTTTGGAAAGTCAAAAGCCCCCAAAGCCCATTCCAAATCGTCACGTACGCACGCCGAGGCGTGTGTGTCGGTCTCTCTCTCCACAGTCGGGTTGTTTTTTTAACGAATCAATGAATGATTGAAGCATAGGCGCAGATAAATTCCGCTCGAAGGAGTCCACCGCCGACTCTTCCATCACGGCACGGTTGGGTGACCTGCCGGGCTCTACCGCACACATGCCCGGGTAATAAATTTGATTGAACGTTTCGTGCCATTTAACATCCTTCGTTCGTTGCGTTCGTCGCGTGATCGTGCGAGAAGTGATCGCGTTTAATGTGAAGCGTATCCTCGTCCGTGTCTCGCGTTGTGAGTAAATATTGCTTGAAAAATCCCCGTTCGGTCCTGAAACTCTCATCCTGACAAAAGTTTGTAAATACGGATTGATTTGCTTACACTCAGCCGACACCTTCGCATCAGTTGAGACGCATTATGCGCGCTATCAATTTTGATAAGACGTGGTTCTCTATTCTAAATGGTTGGATGTAAATGGTTTTAAATGGTTGCTTCTAAATGGTTTTTCGTTCGAATCCTGTGGCCCGACGCTGTTCTGTAAACAATCTTCTAATCTGTTTACCATCTTTACCCCGGAGGTAATCAATCAGGAACTTACAATTCGCTGGACTTTGATTTAGCCACTTGTACGATCATGCGCTCCGTAGTTAGGAAAATCAAATCAACTCATAATTGCAACGTTCAAGAACTACAAATGGTTAATGTGCTCTAGCTCTTTACTTTCAGGCACTAGAAAGTAGCCATGGATTCTTGTATCTTTACCTTTTCAGGTTTATCGCCAAATTTGGCACCAATACATACGCACGTAGTGGAATTGCGGCGCCACGGTTTGGGCATCGCACGGCAACGGCTGATGATAAGCCAAAGTTATGTCGCTTATCTTGCTTACGGCGCTGTGGAGGTATATCATCCTATGTTGGTAATGAAAACGTTACACCACCACATAGACGCCTTCGATTGCTGATTTGTTTTAAAACATGTAATGTTTCAGTTCGTTTTTTTTGTGATGATCCACGTCCAAGGTCACGACTTTTTACAATCGTAACGCTGTGATGCTCGAGGAAATGAGAGCCAGAACCTGTGATGTCTGGTACAATTGGACGTCACTGGAGTGTTCGTTTACGCTCAAAACATTAGATTATGCGCACGCAAACAAAAACATTTCTGGTCGAGCACAGGAAGGCGAAGGGAACATAATATACGCCGTAGAATCACATGTCTAATGATTCCGGATCCTCTTAAGAATCGCTCTGGAAGAAGGACGGACAACTTTGAATGGGCGAATTTGAAAAACGATGCCTGCTCTATAGGCCTCTTTCGCTTTGGAACGCCCCGATGAGGATTGGCGTTGGTCGCCGGAAGTGTTGGATGCTTGTTTATGCGATAAGTCTTGCCTGAGGATTGCGAAGGAGAGTGTTGGTTTGCAGCGGATGCAACCGCAGTAGTCTTTGGCCTGTGCAATCCGGTTTCACATCTTGCAAAGATGCTATTTGCGAGAGAAATAGTCACGGATGTGCTCATTTTATCGCACCGCTAATAGGAAGTTTCGTTTGACGTTGGTGACACTTTCTTCTCCCGTATGTTGTTGATCGTAGGTTAACTGCTGACCAAAGTTTGGATCCGCTTTTGCTGCTTTCTCTGGTTATAGTCGATGAGAATTTCATATAGAAACAAGTAAGCCTTCACTGGATTCTGAATAGATTTTCACCGACCTCCTCAAACCTCTTATCTTCATGACCACCGTAGGGCACAGAAGAACGACACTCTTCAAAACACAGAATACCGAACATGTTCCGACATTAGCATAAGATATTTCCGGGTGTTTCTCTGCAATCTGGACACACGGAACAGCATGGTCAAGGTAAGGCGACTTTGAAATAAGCTGACACATCTGTTTTTCGTCTCAGGACATTGTGTTGTCTGCGTTATTGTTCATGATATTGACCACCACAAACAGTACCTATTTTCGGCGGTCTTCAAACGTAGTTATCACTGTAATAATAGAAACAGTTGTTTATTTTTTATATCGACCTAATGGTGTTCTAAGTTCAAATCTTTGCCACACCACCGATGCGATGGTTACTACGATTCATATAGTCGTGATCGTGATCCCGGTGCCCTGGTTACTACGATTCAGGTTGTTGTACCTGAGGCATTTTTGATCCCGTATCCATCTGTCAATCGTGGTTTCATTAAAAGCGATTTGAAACTCAAGGTTTCACGGTTCCGACGGTTAAATCGTGCTTAAGATAAAACAATCGACAACACACAAAACCCCTCATTAAAGCCATAGTCTACTCCAAACAGGATCTTTCCGCGACGATATAAAAAACACGTTTCCCCATTCTCGAACCTTTCGGAATGTCGAGCAAAGGTGTGTTGACCGGGCAAGAGAAGAGAGAAATAAAGATAAACAAGCGCGCATGTGAATAAACCACAAACACCTGTTGCGCCTTACGCTACTACTGGATGCTGTGTCGGTGTTGCACCGGAGTCCGGAACACGCAACAGCGCTTCCTGCTTTTGACAGCTCGTGCACGTTTCGTTTTACGTTGCTGTTGTTGTTGTTTGGTGTGCCCGTCGTTATTGACAGATTCGGATTAAACCGGCGCTCGGTTCGCACTGGTTTCTTCCGCGTGCACCGCACACGATTTGACCCCCGGAACTGCACTTCCGTTATCCGGGGGTTCTCGTGCCTTCTCTCCTACCTCCATTGGCCTGCCCTCTTTGTGTTCGATATTAATGCAGAAACGTACAAGTTCTCGGCGGCCGGCACGGAACAAAAACATGAAGCAAGATCGAAGTGGTTCGGCTCTGGTTTTACGTCAAATCCACGAGAGCACGTTTTTGTTGTTTTGCTTCACCCGATTCACACGCACGGGGCAACGCGCTGTTCGCCGACTTCCTTCTGCTTCGTTGATCTAGCGGGCGCATTGGCACATTTGTTTGTCTTTAGCGAACCCGGTGGAGTAGGGGAAGGCAGTAGCGAAGTGGCGAAAACTTCACACTAATGCCTTGCCTGGTGTGGCGTACGTGCGCAAAAACGCACGCGTTTCGTCGTGACGTCCGTCCGCGTGGGGGACGGATCGCGACACCGTTGTTGCGCCGTACTCATTTCTTCGTCGTTTCGTTTGCAGTGCTCCATTTCGGACAGGGAATGGTGGTTCCGAAGGCCACCAGTGTGATGCCGGGTGACGGGGAGCACATCGTGATGTCCATGAACCCCCCTTTTAATGGCCATCGCGTGAAGATATCGGCAGCCCGAAATCGAAAGTAACCTGATTCAAGAGCACGAACACACTGCACCGACAACGTGGCATTGATCGGCATCGTTTCGGTTTCGGCAATTAAATGCAACGCAGGGATCGATCTGGTTCCGGTTTGCGGAAGCCTCAAAGCACACCCGGTGGATCTTCCTGCTCGATGTTCCATCGTTACGTAACCCTGCAACGGGCACAGTAACCCACTCGAAGCTCAGTCGGCGCAGTTGGGGCGAAATGATGGGCACCCTAGACCTTGGCTCACGTTTGTTGGTGGTCGGTGGAAGTAGCGTGAGCGCACGCGCGCACCGATACTATTATTGTTTCGCATCTACCTGTGTGCGTTTCTACGCGGACAGTAGTGGTACGAAGTCGCGAAGTCCATTATCGATGGGTGTAGGGCGTTTGCCAAAAACCTATATCAGACGCACAGAAACGTGATAAAGCGCCTTCTCACCAACGAGCCGCGACGTGTCCGGCAACGTTTGTTATCATTGTTATTTGCAAAAAAATGCACGACCCTTGTGGCGACGCACAGCGAGATCTGCGCGAGATACGCTCTAAACTGCTGCCATGCGTCCTCTAATCACGATCACCCTCTCGGCGGCACCCTCTTCCGTGACGTGACGGTTTTGACGTTTTTCGGTACCCGATTTCTCCCGGCGGCGCCTTCTGATGTGGCTGTGCGGGGCATTATTTACGGCCCCGCTGAGATAATCGGAAAACTATGGGTCGTCGACGCCAGGGTTTGCGTAATGGCGCAGACCACTTAGTGGCCGTTCTTGGTGCGGTTCGATGTTGTCATTCTGTGTGCGACCGATGAACTTGACCCGATGCGTACTGGAATGTCACCGTGGATATGCAGCTTATCACGACCACATACTTAGGAGAAGGTCTTTCGAAGGAAAAAAAAAACAAATTGCTACATATCAATGCTGGTTTTCGTTATCAGACTAGCTCAGCAAATGAGTCAACACTCTACCTTCGCATGCCCGTTTCGTAATGTCGTGGGTGACTTAGAGGGTCGGTCATTCACGTGGTGTGGCGATAACCATTTTTTTCGGAATAAAATGCCATACGGTATGAACATTCCAGTAGCCGGATACTCCCAGAATACGTTCTAAACGTAACAATGAATATCAAACTGCTGCTTACTCATCTTGTTTTTTTCTCCCCCATCTAGTTGACTTGCAGGCTTCGGTAAAGCAAACCTCAGGTGAATGGACACCCTGCTCCACCCTGTTCGAATATCCCAAACGCCAAACGCAGCGGGGAAACCTAAAACCGGCAAAAAGAACGTGCGCTACTCTACGCAGTTAAAAATTCCACCCCGTTGGGACGATTTCGAGCCCTGGAATTCCTCGGGAAGCGCTTTGCGCCCGCCGTAACGTAACGTGTACGGCGTGATTATCGTCATCGGATTACGTCTAGACACACCTGCACGGGCTCTTTTTTGCTCGTGCTCGTGATCATTTGTTTCCTTTTATTGCTTGGGGTGATACTTTATGCTGACGAGGTTCATTAGTTGCCCGTTTGCTTTACCACCCGGTATGTTCCGGTTAAAGTATCCAATTTAGAACAGTCAGATGCATACTGCTCCGTAGAATGTTTGGAGTTTTCACGGAAGCCCGGAGGTATCCATCCGAAGCCATCGAAATTGGAACGCCAACCTTCAGCGGGAAACGACGATGCTCTGCTTGCAGTTGTGCAGCGGTAGCAGCAGTCGAATCGTCGAATGTGTTCGTGAAACCGAAGTCCGCAACTCGATGCTTCGCAAACCACCTTCAAGAGGCGGCCGCCGTCGTCGTGGGGCATCTAATTTGTAACAAGGTCTCTCACCTTCCACCGTTGCGGGGGCATCCGCGGGCCACGAACGGCGGCTCCCAGTGGCAGTGGCAGCGGCAGCAACACGGCATTCAACGAGCCGGTGGTGGTTGGTGGACGCACATTTATATTTTTTAATTCGTTGCAACGCGCGAGACATAATTTGCACATCGGGCTGTTTTTTTGCTGTTTTCGCTCGTGAGAGCACACCATTTAGAGGTGCAGGTTGCCCCGAAGGCGATGTGAATTGTACATATGATGTCGTAAGCTGTATTGGCTGCGAGAAGGTTTCTGAAATAATGCACTGCAACTTTGGAGCAAACGGAAGATTCGATATATATTAAATGATCACTTTTTTACTAAATTGAATTGAATTGCTGAGAGAACCTAATTAGTCCCAAAGGCAAACGATCATTCATGGAGTCAGTCTGATTGGGCTTGAAAATGCTAATTCAAAGACTCTCCTGTGCTTTATAGAGCCTTACAATCTGAAACCAGTTAAGTATAGTGGTAAAATAAAGATACCAATGAATATCTTAATGCTGGAAAAGGCCATATGTTGCATATTGTGACAGTCCCTTCTTATTCCATGCATTTATTGTGCATCAAAGATGGAGAGTCTCTAAAAGAGGAATCTTCCTATCCTGAACATGCTTTTGTACAACTGGATTCCCAAAGTAGTCATTGCTCTCTCGTTGCTGACTACACGCGTTCAACCGTACTTCACACTAATTCTGTACTGATGATTTAGTAACCGATTAAATAACGATCGATTAAAGCAAAGATGGCAGTCCCTTCGGCTAACTTTACGAGATTTCCCTGAACCTAAATGTAAACGAAGTTGTAGTCAGTCTGCACCTTGCTCTGCAGGTAGCAACAATTGCAAATTTTATAGAAATCCCGAATTGGTTGAATTCAAAGCGATTCTATTGTCGGATCAACTCAACTTACTTACGTAATCGTTGCAGATGTCACAACAACGACCAATTGAAAAGGTAAACGATTAACAGAATGAATGCATCAATTCAAATCGGTTCAGGCCATTTCTATTGACTCATCGATCGGTTCCGGTCGTACGAAGCCCCGAGATGAGAGATACATTTTATGTGGCCTACGTGCTCCAAAAACCACTACCAATGTCCCTCCCCCCCCGAGTAGTTTATCACTTGGCGCAACGAATTGATACTTAAGTTTATGCTTCCACACCTTAAAAAAAAACTCCGTCAGCGGCCGTTCGTTTCTGTATCTAATCGATCTATTCCATCATAAAAAACGGTGTGGACAAATCCGTTTGTGCCTTTCGGGAGTGTTGCTTTTTACGATCCTCGTTCCTCTAAACACGCGGTGTGTGGCCATGTTTGCGATTTTGCGTGAGGCGATAATGTTTGTGCGAATAGGAACGACGCTATCTGTTTCCTCCACATGGTCTCTGTTTAGTAGCACCTTTTTAAAGTAACGTTCTTTTCATTTCTCTTCCCATCTTACAGCGGCGGCAGTGACAACGGACAACGGCATTCTGTTTTTCGATTCAAACTGGCGCAAGATATCGTCCGCGGCTCACCAGTACAGCCGCATCTCGGCGTTTGCGTACGATGAAGTGCTTGGCAAGCTGTACTTTGCCGATCTAGATCATCCGGAGTACCGGGTGTTTGCGCTCGACTACGACGACACGGACGAGCTGCACAAGGTGACGAAGCTGTTGCCCAAATCATCCGAGACGGAGTACATCAGCGGGATGGCGTTCGATCACCTCGAGCGACGATTGTACTGGGCGGAGAAAGGTTCCCGCTCGGTGTACTATGTCGCGATCGATGCCTTACTGACGAACTCCTCCTCCCGAGCGAAGGCTAGTGTTGCTAATGAGACAAGCACGCAGTCATCGACCGCCAGCGAAGGGTCGCCGTCGTCGTCCTCCTCTCCGGTGCAGGTCGTGGCCACAGTTGATCCCGATCACGAGCTAGCTGGTTTAGCGATCGACGAGTGCCGACGACATCTGTACTGGACCAACTCCTACCTGACAACTTCCAACATTGCGCGCGCCGCCATGAACGGTACCGTGTTGAACGTGCACGAGGAGCAGGTGTACTTGCCGCGGGGCATCACGGTGGATCACTACCGGAACCGGCTCTACTGGGTGGAGAAGAAGTACGGCCGGCGGTACACGATCGAGAGCGCCGACCTGGAGGTGAACGATCAGCGGACCCTGCAGACCGGGCTCGATCGGCTGCCGGCGGACATCGCCGTGAAGAACGATTTCATCTACTGGACCGATCAGGAGAACAACGAAATCTACGAAATGGCCAAGGAACCGAACTCTACCTCGCGCACCGTCTACCGGGGCGAACACCCGTCCGCCGTGATTCTGCGCGCGAATCTGCTCCTCGAGCACCAGCGCAACAACCCCGACTGCCAGTCGGTCGTGAACCGCATCCTGGCGAACATGCAGAACTCCAAACCGGCCAGCGTGCGTCAGCAGGAATCGCAGCAGGGTCAGCTAACCGTGTGCCTCAACAATGGCACCGTGAACCACCACACAAACGCGTGCCTCTGCCCGCCGGCGTTCGGCGGCAAGCTGTGCGAGATCGACCTATGCAACAACTACTGCGCGCATGGTGCGTGTCGCATCGGGCGCGACAACCAGCCGCGGTGCGATTGTGATCGCCAGTACGAGGGCGAACGGTGCGATCGCAATCGGTGCGATGGATTCTGCCTGAACGGGGGCCGCTGTCGGTTCGACGGCAATGGCAGCACCACCGACGCGAACGATCGGAGCTGCGCGTGCGACCGTACCGGGTACAGCGGGACGCGGTGCGAAAATCCGATCTGCGGCTCGGACTACTGCTACAATGGCGAGTGCTACGTAGAGGACGGCAAGCGACCCAAGTGTCGCTGCAAGGCCGGCTATCGGGGAGAGCGGTGTGAGGAGTACAGCTGCAACAACTACTGCCTGAACGGGGGCCGGTGTACGCTCGGGAACGAAACGACCGTGCCGGAGTGTGAGTGCGGCGATGAGTTTGCCGGCAAGCGGTGCGAAATTGCGGTCCGGCTGTGCAGTACCTACAATGACGATCCGCAGTGGCAGCAGTACTGTTTGGGGTAAGTGGAATTTGCGATACTCTAAAGCATAGATGTGCGGAATAACCAAAATTTAAGGAGTCCTTGTCTGAAAGATGCGAAATAGCGTTGAGTAAGCGTTGTGACGTGGAATCAAATCGCGGCTGGATCATTGTTCCAGGTGTGATGAAAAATTTGTTCTAGAAAATGGAGTAGTCTATGTTGAGATACAAGCAACAGGAGCGTTGCTATAGTAACAACAACATCAGAGTAGACTATGAAGTGGTGTGGTTTTTTCTGTATATAAAACGGTAGCAGAACGTAGTTCGAACTCATTCCATTTCGAAACGTTAATAAACTTACTTATAACTAATAGGTTATGGGCCCAGAATTTAGTGAAAAAGCGCGATTCTGAAG
>KB672935.1:1917837-1930335 GCA_000349145.1 Anopheles dirus | reverse complement strand
CATTCTCAGCGGCGGGATTGCGTGCGGACCGACGCTTTCCTGGCTGACCTCCAGGCGCGCGTAATGGAAAATCCGGGGATCGGAATTCGGCCGTTGGCACGTGAGATGGGGGTGGCACCATCCACGATGAAAATGGCCCTGAATGACGACCTCCGGTACTTCTCTTACAAGCGCCGAAGAGGTCAGTTGTTGACAGAGAAGGGCCGCGAGCGTAGAGCAGCAGTGATGGCCGATACCGCAGTGGAAGTTCCTGCCGCCGCAGCTGCGGCTGCCGTGGCCAAAACCCCGAAGAAGGCAAAGGCCGCCGCAGGACCGAAGAAGCCGAAGACGCCGAAACCGAAGAAGGCAGCCGCGCCCGCCAAGAAGAAGACCGTGGCAACGAAGAAGGCTACCGCAGCGAAGAAGTAAGAAGGAGGAGGATCGTGTCCCGCGAGGTCACATACCACCTTTTTTTTTGTATCCAACCCAACAGTCCTTTTCAGGACTACCAAATGAGTTACAAAAGAATTAGTATAATTTTTTCTTGGCTGTGCAACGGAGAAGTATCTGTGATACATAGGAATGCATACTTTAGGTGTGTCGTAAAGCCGTGTCGATATGGCTAGTTTTAGTTTACAACATATTAATGTGCTTTAATCATAGAAAAGTATCGTTTTGCTTGTTTCGAGATGTGTACATTAGCTCTGATCATGCTATATTTAAATTAATACATGCATTCTCGCTTGCATATATGAGCAAAGAAGGATGCTACACAGGGGAAGAAATAAATGTAAAGTGTTAATTTTCTAAGGATTCTGTTATTCACGTTTTTCCGCACAGATCGACCGCTTCGTTGGCTTCTCTTCTTTCGACTCCGTCCTTTCTTCAAAATGTCTCATATCCTCTTATCATTCTCCGTCTTCCTCTCTATCTCCTCTCACTCTCTCATTAACACGCGCTTTCTGATCGTCAACCTGCGCACGATGTCTCCTTCGCTAGTCCTCCCTTTCTAACATCGTGAGCGATGTTTGCATAAATGGTGGTGCACTTTGTTCCTTCCTTTGTGTGTATATTGGAACAAGCGCTTAATATTCATCGTCACTGCAACAATGAAAACCACCATAGAAGAGAAATCGTTCCTGGTCTGGGAGAGACGGTTCAGATGGGATGTTGGTACCGTTGTGAAAACCATTCGTTAATATACAGTGACGGAATTTATAAGGCCAGCAATTTGAGAAGTCGGAACTTTCAGCTACTGCCAAACTATACTAAATTGACCATAGCCTCGATCGCCCACAGCATCATATGCCACTTGCCGTGGTTGTTAGGTCCAACCATTTCTGGACCGCATAGATGGCCCTAATTCAGATCGGTTAAATCAGGCCTCGTTGAACTATACGGAAGCTAATTAAAAAGCTCATCCGTCGTGTTTTGCTTGAATTGTTGACCCAGGCACCAACTATGAAGGACAAACTTGTTCACAACTAATGATATCCAAAAATAAATTCTACTCACTAGAACGGTCAAAATATATTACACAAACTAGGATGGTTTAGAGGTATAGAGACACATATTTCTTTCGGTGGATTTATGATTTTTGTAATATAAGCACGAATTAAATCAGATTAAATATGTTCAAGGTTGTGAGATGGTAGCATCTAGTTCTGAATATTGAACTTTTAAATCGTTTACAACGACATTTACCTTTTGTATAAGTGGTACGTTTACCCAAATGCCAATTTTAAGAGATTTTTCAGCATAATAATCGCTACTTGCAAGATCGTAGTGCATAATCGAAGACATTTAGCATATCGAACTAAACGACGCTTGGTAATTGTAGAAATTTTTGGATTAAGGACATAATTCATAAATTATCATTGTGTTTGTGACCATTGCATTCGGATGTACAGTTGATAAGAAAAGAACACTACAATTTGCATTATACTGATTACATTACGTTACACTTAATAATGTCTAATTAGCGACCAGTAGTAAATGTGTGTCTGTAAGGATGATAATAGTGTAGCACTACGCATGATACGCCCACTGCACCCTCGCGAACAACCCGATAGCATGAAAATATACCATTTTTTACAATACAATTACTAGTAGAGCAAGATATGCTGCAAGCGCTACTACCGATCGTAACATACAGAAGTATAGCAAAAAAAAACGTTCGAAAGAATCTCTGAAGAGAACTCTTATGGAAACAGCAGACATAAAAATATCCCTAAAAACCCAGCGGACAGCGTTCATCAAACTGGAACAATCTTCAATAAACTGATAATGACATGTAATGTGAACAACACATTATCCGTTTACATGCCAGATTGTCCGCCGGGGAATGTTTCTTGGTCAAAAAAACATTCATTAGATGGTTTGTATAGTTGCAATTGATAGACTGTTTTATAAATTATCTCACACATACTAACATGTTTTTACTGATGTAATGCACATCCCACACCATCGAATCATGACACGATTTCGCTACAGACGTATTCTAACTTTAACTGAAGATTCTCCTGAACCTTCAAAGATCGATAGTACTTGAATTTCTTCTGAAGTTGCCACAGTTTCATAGCGATCGCATATAAAAAGCAGGCTTTTGTTAAAATAAATCTATATACCATTGTCACATGTACCCTAACCCTACGCAACGGTCAATAATTTTGCGCGCTCTCTAATCGATATCATCATCGTCGTCGGAGATAGTGTATTTCTTTTGCGCTCGTTTCCTTCGTACTGGTGTTGCTTTCTTTGCCGAGGACGTGGACGATGTGGAGCCTTTCGATATCTTTAGCTTCATCTTCACGCTGCCGCCTTCCTCGTCTGATTCATCTTCCTCTGCGAATGAAACAAACATGGATTATATGCCGACTAATTCGTATATGAAAACAGTATTTAGAGTTTATTGATAAGAATGAATGAACTCATGATGCCATTTCTAAAAGCGTGATCGAACTATCCTATAGGTTAACATTCATATAAGTTTTGCTATAAGTTAACATTCACCGATTGGAAATCGACTACTGTTAAACTGTAAAATATAATTTTAATCTATCAGTTCCTTTTTTTCTCTGTTTGTTTGTTACAAAAAAATAAATAAATTTACACACTTTTCTGCTCTAAACCATTGTTACGGTTACTTAAACTTTTCACCATTGCAACAAAAACAACATAAAACTAACATGGAAGCATCATCAACTTGGCCAGATATTGCCAAATCGGCAGTCAAACTAAAATGTAATAACCGGGTAAATGTGTCAAACTAAATGTAATAACCGGGTCAAACTTGGCACGTAGAACAGGTTCTTCCAACAATTTGTAATATTAATTGTTAGAAAGTATTAATCGAAAACATAACAACAGTAAAATAATCAAAACAGCTAGCGCAAATAAAAAAAAAAAAACAAACAAAGGTTGGAGGAATACTTGATTCGTTCGTGGATTCGGACGTACATTATCGCGACTTACCTTCTTCGTTCGACTCCTCCTCGTCGTGGTTGTCGATAATCTTTGCCTTCGCGTTGCTGAAAACCGACTGCAGCTCGAGACTGTCCTCGTAGATGAGGGACGCTTCCTCGTTGTACGTTTGTGCGTTCTGGCACAGCAGGAAGAAGTCGTTCTCCAGGTCGGCAAAGTCGACGTACTTCGCCTCCTCGATGCGGGCTAGTATCTTCTTGATGTCGATCGGCTTCTTGATCACCTCATAGTAGTCGGGCAGGTCGCGGCGCGAGGGCAGCTTCAGGAACGGTTTGCTTAGCACGCGCCCGTCCGCGTCCGTGTACTTGATGACCGCCTTCAGCACCTTCTTCATCTGCTTCCGCACCTTCGGATCGGTGGTGCCCTTCTTGCGCTTTGTCATCGTCGAGACGATGCTCTCGTCGTCGGAATCGTCCCGTCCGCCCCGGGTACCCTTCCGCTTGCGGCCCTTGCGTTTCTTTTCGCGCTCCTCCTCCTCCAGCTCCTCATCGAAGTCAGCCCCGTCGTCGATCGCCTTTAGCCACTCCTTTTCCGTTAGGCTGTCTGTGTAGTCGACTTCTTTGCGCTGGCGCGATCCACGCCCCAGGATCGACGTTTCCTCCTCGTAGTCCCACCGGTCAACCTCTTCGTCGTCCTTCACGAGCCAGTCGGGCAGCTCGGCCTCATCCAGCAGCCGGGGTTTCACCTCCTCCGCCTTTCGCTCGATGTCCATCTTCTTGAACAGCTCCAGCTCGTCGTCCGAGCGCGAAATCATAAGATTGATCATCTCGTCGTCCGGCACCTCGTTCTCCTCCTCCTCGTCCATTTCGTCCTGGTGCAAGATGCTCTGCAGGAACTGCTGGCGCTCGCTGCCCGTCGACTTCTGATCGAACATACCAGCCTGGATCACCTTCTCGTCCATGTTCAGCTTATAGCGGGCCGCCGCCAGGATACGCTCCTCGACCGAGTTCACCGTCATCAGACGCAGCACGCGTACCTCATTCCGTTGCCCGATGCGATGCGCACGATCCTGGGCCTGCAAGTCCTGATGCGGGTTCCAATCCGAGTCGAAAATTACCACCGTGTCGGCCGTTTGCAGGTTCAAGCCCAGACCACCGGCACGCGTCGACAGCAGGAATAGAAAGTAGTCCGAGTTCTTGGAGTTGAATTTCTTAAGCAGATCGCCACGCTCCTCCGACTTGGTCGTACCATCCAGCCGCAGATAGCCGAACCCACGCCACGACAGATAGTCCTCGATGATAGTCATGCACTGGGTCATCTGACAAAACAGCAGCACACGGTGGCCGGTGGCCTTCAGCTTGGGCAGTATGCGATCGAGCAGCTCAAACTTGCCCGATGACCGGTACAGATCCGGACCCGTTACCGTGCCCTGCACGCCAATATGATCGCAGTACTTCTCCTCGATGTGCTGGAACATGAATGGATGGTTGCAGAGCTTGCGCAGCTGTACGATAGTGTTCATGAGCGCCTTCGCACCACCTTTGCCCTTGTTACCCTTCTCCGACCCATCCGTCAACAGCACACCCTTGCTCTGCATGTGCTTGTACAACACGCGCTGCAACCCGGACATATCACACTTAATAATGTACTCCACCTTGTCCGGCAGCTGCGACTCAACCTCCTTCTTCAAACGGCGCAACAGGAACGGCCGCAACACTTTGTGCAGACGGCGAATGATCAGAATCGTTTCCTCCTCGTTCAGCTCCACCTTCTCACCGGTGGTGGCAAACGGTGCGTTAAACCACTGCTCGAAAGTCGAGCAGGACTTGAAAATCGACGGGAGCAGAAAATTCAGCAGCGCCCACAGTTCCGGCAGCTTGTTCTGCAGTGGCGTTCCCGTCAGCAGCAGCCGGTGCGGAGCGTTGTAGTGTGTGTTGAGTACCTGCGTTAGCTTGCAGTGATGGTTCTTCATGCGGTGACCCTCGTCGATGATCATGTACTTCCAGGTGATCTTTGCAAGCACCGCCTTATCCTTGATGACGTATTCGTACGTTGTCAGCAACACGTTGAACTTGGTCGCCTTCATCTGGTTCTGCACGGCCCGACGCCCCGCCGGTGAACCCTTGTACGCTACGACCCCCACCGCCGGAGCCCACTTCTCGAACTCCAGCACCCAGTTCGAGAGTGTTGAGAGCGGCACGATCACCAGATACGGACCGTTGTTCTTCTTCTTCTCCATCAGATACGTGACGAGTGCGATCGTCTGGATCGTCTTGCCCAGCCCCATTTCGTCCGCTAGGATGCCGTTCAGGTTGTTGTTGAATAGTGAGACCAACCACTCCAGCCCCTTGATCTGGTACTCCTTCAGTTTGCCGTTCACCAATATCGATGCCTGTTCGGTCACCTTCTCGTGGACTGTGTGCGCGATGCTGTAGTATGTCTGCTCCTCCGTCTTGTACTCGTCGTCCTCCACCTTCGCCTTCTGGATCACCTCCTTCGTCTTCGCATCGTCGTTCATCTGTTCCTCGCGTGTCTTCTTCTTTTTACCGCCCGCCGACTCTTCGTCGTCGTCGTCATCGGCATCGCCGTCCGCGATGACGTACTCCCAGCCGGGATGCAGCTGCAGCCAGCTGTGTAGATCGCGCAGGAACGGTGCCTCGTCACCGGACAGCATCTTCCCGGAGGACGTCTCCATCACCGTTACGCGACAGTCGGAGGCCTCGCAGTGCTCATCCAGATGCTCGATGTCGCCGCTCTCGAGGATATGTCGCTTCAGCTGCTTCTTGCGCTGTATCTCGTCGTCCTGCTTTTTCTTCTGGTCGACCTTGTGCTGCTTCACCATCTCGGTGAGGTTGCTGATGTACTCGTCCGTCTGCGACAGCAGGAACGCCAAACGCTTGTCCTTCTTCTGATCGATAAGCTTCCGGTAGCCTTCCTCATCCTCCGCCATCAACCGACGCATACGCTCCTTTTCAATGCGCTCCTGCTCCTTCTTCTGCTCCCGCTCAGCGTTCGCGTGATAATTCATAACCGCCTTGTTCAGCCGGCCCAGCTTCGCGACGTTGTTGCGATGGTAGTCCTTAAAGTCTTTGCCGTGCTGCAACACTGAGGCCAGGAACTCCTGGTGCTTCTGGCGACGCTTGCGCTCCGCCTCTAGTTTCTGCTGCTTCTCGAGCTTCTCGGTGGCCCGGGCTTCGCGCAAACCCTGCCGTTTGGTGCGCTTGTACGCCTTCACATTGACCGCCGTCTCGAGCGTGGTGTCCCGACGCGTGCACTGGACGATTTCGCTACGCAGCTGGCGCTGGAAGTTCAGTACCCGCAGCGCCCGCAGCTCAATCAGCGCCTTCAGCCGCAGATCTTCCGGCATCGAAGTGGGCAGATTGGTGAGCTCCTCCAGCCGGAGGGCGATGCGTGCCGCCAGCCGATTCTCACGCTCTTGCAGAATGGTTAACGGATCGAGACCAGCCGGTTTCGCGACGGTGGTAACGCGATTTTGCTTCGGCATCGGTTGCATTGTCGGTGCCGGAGCGGCAGGGCGCGGTCCCGGTCCACCGGCAGGTCCTTGCGAGTTAGGCCGGGCGGGTTGTCCAACCGATGGAAGCAGTTGCTGTTGCTGTTGCTGCTGCTGGGGGTGCCCATGTGGCTGCTGCTGCTGTTGATGGTGATGTTGCCCGTGCTGAGGCGGACCACCACCCCCCATTGCCATCCCTGGCATGGGGCTCTGATTCGGTGGCATACCGCCTGTGCCCACCGGCGGTTTATTCGGGCCCATGACGTCAGACGCTGCCCCCGGCGGAGGCTGCTTACCCGGCTGACCCACGCCATGGTTCGGAACCTGATGAGGGGGCCCTTGCGGTTGTTGCGGCGGCTGCTGCGATCCCCCTTGCTGTTGATGTAGCGGCTGCTGTTGCGGTTGTTGCGGCTGCTGCGATGCTTGTGGGGGCATTCCTGGCTGTGGCGAAGGTCCACCCGCGCTCGCATTCGGATATGGGCTGGCCGGAGGCGTGGGACATTGCGGTGGCGTACCATCCGCACGCTGCGCCAATATTTGCGACGCCAACTGCTTGCTGATCGGTTGATGGCGTACCAGCAAACGGTACGCCATAATTTGACCACGCAGCTGGTGCAGTTGGGGTGCGTTAAGATTCTGCTGTTTCGAGTTGGCACGCAGAGCCAGCAGTTGCGAGTAACGTGGATCTTCCTGCAGGCCCTTTTCCTCCATCGAATCGATCGCACGCTGCAGCGCATTGAGATTCTCTTGCCCTGGTGGCGGTGGTGGTGCAGCGCCGGACATCATTCCGGGGTTGGTAGAGCCGGGAGGCATTGCCGGCCCCGGACCTGGACCTACTCCCTGCATTGGAGGCGGCGGTCCCTGCAAAACGAAACAAGAAGAGAACAAAAGATTTGTAATACTAAAAAAAAACACTCGCACAAGTGATTTATTTTCTCGCTAGGAACTGACCTGGGCTTATGCACCTGCCTGAATTCGCTACAACCAGTTATCTTGATCTTGGTTCCTTTGGTTAATTTAACGGACCATGGTAATGAGCAAACAATGCAAGCTTTGCTCATTTTACATTGTGCAAACACTATTCGCTAACGAGAAAAGAATAAGACGGGTGCAAAACCGTCAGTTGAGCTTCGCGGATCGCGCGACATCACCGGGCTCGTATTTGCACGCCTTATCTAACATAAACTGACGCACACATGCACGCATACACTGGCATGTAAAAACCAAATGTCATTGGACGAATGTGTTCGCTGCTACCTGCTGTCATCGTTTCTCGGTCGTAGCAAGTTAAGCAGGCTCAAATGACGGTGGTATCTTTAGGAACGTAGTAGTCCACGCTCAATCACATTTTTCGTCCGAAACTGGCGACGACGCGTCTTATCAACACCACGCATCATGTGCGATGAAAACGAGATACAAGCAGCGTACGATACAGCCGTGGGCGTGGTGAAGCAATGCAACGTCCTAGTACAGGAGGGATTTCGCACCGCAACGAAACGGGTCGAGGTGAAAGGTAAACACTGGGATCTGGTAACCGAGTACGATCAGCGTGTGGAGGATGTGCTCATCGCCGGTTTACGGGAGCGTTTTCCGCACCACAAATTCTGCGCGGAGGAATCGGCCTTTGCTCAAGGGGCCAAATTGGAGCTTGGACCAGAGCCTACGTGGATAATCGACCCGATCGACGGTACGGTCAACTTCGTACGCAGCATCCCGTTCACGTGCATCTCCGTTGCCTTAGCCGTGGAGGGCGAACTGCGGATCGCTATCATAGCAAACCCATCGTCCAACGATCTATACACGGCCATCAAAGGGCGAGGATCTTTTTTGAACGGTGAACGCATAAAAACTCGTCCTACCAGTGAGGTAAGCATTCGATGCGGGTGCATCCTCTTACGTGCAGTTGATAACTTTTGTTTCGTTTTACTATTTTTCTCCCTATTTACCAGTTGAAGGAGGCACTAGTGGGACACGAATTTTCAATTGGAAGTTATAAACCCATCCGGGCGGCTCTGTTCGAGCGCGGTCAACGATTCATCGATGAGTGTGTGGGTTTGCGTGCGTTCGGTTCTGCAGCCCTCTCGTTGGCGTACATTGCAAGCGGTCAAATCGACGCCTACAGCATACAGTTCCTGAAACCCTGGGACATTGCGGCGGGTGCGTTGCTTATTCAGGAAGCGGGCGGCACAGTAATAAGCATCACGGGCGGAAAGTACGATATCATGAAACCGGACATTATTGCTGCCAGTAGCGCGCCACTAGCCCAACGCGTACTGCAAATTGTACGCGAAGTGGATGAAGCTTTGGCGCAGGCGAACTAGAACCAGCATCCCGTTTTGAATAGGTTTATTTTCAAACAATAAACAAGCGAGCATGAGAACGGTAACTTCAAGATCAGTAATTATAATACATACCGCATTCGGAGGCATCGGGTGTCCCGGATACCCACCGGGAACCATTCCAGGCGGCATAGGCGGACCCTGTCCCGGATGTCCTGTCATGCCCGGATGTGGTGGAACCGAGTGTCCCATGCCTGGATGCGGGGGGTGCTGTGGCATATGTCCTGGCGGTCCGGTCGGCGGCATATGGTGTGGTGGACCAGCAGGACCATGGACGGGTGCGCCTTGCGGTCCCGGCGGTGGCCCATTCATGTGTGACGGGTGCTGTGGAGGCGGCGGGCCATGTGGATTCGGTGGCTGGCCACCGTGGGGTGTCGGCGGCACCTGCATCGACATATGGGGCCCGGGCGGGGGTCCTGGTTGTGGGGGCACATGATGCCCGGGGGTTGGCATGTGTGTAGGACCTTGCGGCTGGCCCGGATGCGGCGGTGGTGGTGCTTGCTGGTAAGGGCTGTGCGGAGAAGGCGAAGGCGCAGGGCTTTGGGAGGGTGGTCCCATAGGGCTTGGTGCTTGTGGTGGAGGCATCGGGCTGTTTTGAGGCGTCGGGCTGGCCATCTATGCAGCGAATGTAATGACAAACTCAACAGCAGTCACAAAAATCACCGCACGAAACCGCACACATAAACAAATGTCGCTAAATCATCGATTCGGTCCGCAGCAATATTCACTCCAAACACCGCTTGGTCGGGTTTCACTGCCGCTTGATTTGGCAAGAGAAAATGGCTGCCGAATGGGTTTGGTTGCACTGCACCAACGCACCACAAACAACACGATTCGACCGCTATAAAGTTCTTCCGGCACGGGTAACACAATGAAACCCTTTCGCCGGAAGGCAATAGTTATCGATTAGCACTGTTTCACGGGTATTTGAAAGGATTTATGCAACTTTTTTACCCAAAGCATCACACACAGTCGCGAAGAGGCCGCTTTCTTCCACTTTTTTTTGCTTCAGCTGTAGTGTTGTCCTCATTGAGTTGGAATTAGTTCCGACAAAAGAGTGAATACGATCCGCTCCGTGTGCCGCATCGAAACTATTTTTTTGCAGAATAAATAACCGATAATTGATCTCAAATATGGTTAAAATAAGCGACTATAGCTGCATTTGCGCATAAAGTTAAATAAATATTTGTTTATATATATTTGTGTGTTTAATACACGCTTTTATTTAAAAACTCATCGAAAATGCACATCGACTGTAGGGATACACGCTGTTCAATGAGCTCTATGAGTGTAGCCCACTGTGCGATTGTTGGCGAAGTGCGCCGTGTTGCCAGCAGAACGTTTAAAAATCAACTGTTAAGAAATATTGTTTAATCGCGTGGAGGCACGGAGACCGACCAGCGAACATAAACATCATAAAACGATCGTACAACAAACATAAAACATTCAACTGTACATGGAGTACCTTATTCAAATTGAATCAGTTAATTATATGCAAGCATCACATTTATTTTGCGAGCTGATGAAGCACAATACAGATCGAGCGATGATTTTAATCTTGTTTGTTGAACCATTTACCCATGCGTAAAAAAACGGTGTATTAACAGGAGCGACGAAATAGCAGATACATTTTATTGTAATTATGGTCTTTATCTATTTTTGCTCTTCAAAGATTTGGAGCTGCTGTGCTACCTAATTCATTAGGTGTGTTGTAATGCTCCGTGTGCAGATGTCCTTTTGTTGATTTACATGCGGCATCTCGCCTTGCACGCTCTCGTCGTAGCTGAGATGGATCGTATCTGGTTTCAACATCCGTTCATGAGTTACTCATACTAGAATCTACAACATTTGCAGCTTTTGCACGAAACAGTGTCTTTACAGCTGGACCCTGCTTATGAAAAATTTATTCATAGATATCTTCCTTGTCAGCGATGTACTGAACAATGTCGGCAGGTCTGAAAAGCTTCTCTGCGTCGCCGTCGGGAATTTCAAAGCCTGAAAGGATCAACGAAAATCATGGTCATGAAAAATTAACAGCCCAACGCGGTTCAGTATCTTTTCCAGTATCGTACCAAACTCGTCTTCCATGGCCATTATCACCTCAACATGGTCCAGTGAATCGAGCCCTAGGTCGTTGATAAAGTGCGATTCCAATGAAAGCTGAAACAACAAAACCATAGAATTAGCATGGAAAGCTGATCTTGTGAAATGGTAACATTTAGAACAACGAGGGAACAGCAAAACAATCGCTGGCAACGAGATGTGCTAGAGTGCAGATATCGCAAAGTGTTTTAATAAACGGAAAAACACTAAGCAAAGTGCAAATCATCGGCAAAACGTACCTTCTCTGGATTGACTTTGTCGTACAGCTTGAGCACCAGCAGGACTCGCTCTTTGATCAGCTGAAGCGTTAGCGGTTCCTTAGCACTGTACTTTCTGACTATCTCTAGTTGCCATCGACCATTTTGCTAGGGACGGACAAGGAAAGCAGGGGCGCAATCGAGGACGGAGGGGGTGAGGGCGGGAAGAGAAAAGAAAAACAAATCCTATCAAATCACTTGCATTTCACACCTTATCCGATGTAACTTTATCATAAGCTCCGACAACTTTCAGCACTCGCTGCTTGATCTCGTCCACATTCGGTTTCGTGGCAAAGCATCTTTGCACGCTCCATACTTTTAGCTGCGGCAAAAGAGTATCGGAAAATTGTGTTACATAAATGGGGCTCCGGCACGAAGCAGGCGGAATAACACAGGGTTTCTAACCTCACATGGGGACAGCAGAGCAGAGGCCGGGGCTGTCAAAAACTTCCCATTACACCGATCCCGCCGGACGACCGTGGCCGAGGACACGGAACGGTACAGCACGCAGCGAAGCAGGGACGTATTTCGGCAGGTCAAGCTGCGTACGCTATTCACCAACGATGCCATTTCTGGTGCGGGTATACGCAGTTTCGGATGGCAGTTTCAAACACTCGCGAAAATTTAGCCTTTTTTTAGCCTTCTTCTTTTTAGCCCTTAGCCGATAATGACATTTGACAGCTGGTCTTGTTGTTGTTCTTAGCTGCCGTCAAATGTGTCAAATCATGCGAGCAGCTTCGAGCACGGCCAGCCGGCCTCCACTGCGCCCAGGTGGGTGACGCGGAGCGACCAAAAATTCTGAAACTTTTACTGTAGATCCTGGACTACTGCTCCTATATGCCATTTAATGGAATTTGGGCTCCAAAAATTTTTATGTATAGTTTTC
>KB672935.1:1880275-1884111 GCA_000349145.1 Anopheles dirus | reverse complement strand
GGCATTATTTT
This sequence comes from Anopheles dirus, assembly GCA_000349145.1. Lineage (NCBI taxonomy): Eukaryota > Metazoa > Arthropoda > Insecta > Diptera > Culicidae > Anopheles > Anopheles dirus. The sequence goes on along the minus strand of KB672935.1, from coordinate 1,884,100 downwards.
TAAAGAAATTACTACTTTATTTTGTTTGTTTCTAACTTTGACGTCACAGATCTTTCAAACGAAAAGGAATAAAAATAAGAAAACTGCAACACTTCTTAGTTTCAATCTCTAGTTTCTAAAACAAGACTCGGTTTTATCATAGCACGACATTGATTTCTTAGGTTTCATCCCGCCAAATGCCCAATGTGCACTGGTGCCATAACAAATTATATTACAATGCAATAATAAATTAAAATAATACATACATTGGTTCGAATAGGAAGGAACTTTAATTCTCTTATCGAAAAGGAATTGAATTACACAACCAAAATACGAATCGCAAAACGGTCACTGTGTTTTAAATTAAGTGTTTACCATGACTAGATTATCAGGGTTTATGCATGTTAAATAGTAAAGGTAAAAAGGGTTTGCAATTATTTATTTCAAATGAAAAAGAAATAGAACTTGCTTCAAGTTGCTGCTGAAAATTATTTTATTCTACATTATACTATCCTGAATTAAAAGAAAATCAAATACTTAATTATGAATCAATTATTCGAGTTCACACCCATGTAATAGGGTTTTGAAAATAGTTTATTTTGAGAGTTTTATCAGCTAGTACCGTACCGAACAATTATGACATTTTGCACAAATAATCAAAAGAAGGAATACGACCACATCAAACAAATTCACCGTTTTACTAAGTATTTTTTTTCTATTAACCCAAGTTCTATTTATCACAAAAACCTTTTTTGCAGATGACTGGGATGCTAAACAACGTACGAGCGTAGGAGCAAACATAGCGGCTAGCAGAAAGACAGCATTGTAAGGCTGGACGAACCGGCTTTAGCTCAACCGTAGGTTTGCATTGCACAGTCTCGCACACCGCGATGGTAGATGGAATCCATCTGGGATTTTCGAGCGCTACCTGAGTGTACTTCTCTCAGTTCCAATAATTGGTGTGGAAAACTGGATGCTATAAGAGGCAGCCAAAAATAAACACGCGATGAACGATATTTCACGCATCATCCACGCTCTGCTCATGCCAAGGCAGTGCGCGAAACATCAACATACCGATCGGTCATTTTCCTGTCCGGCTGGAAGGTCCGATGTTTTTCCGGCCGGATGAAATGTGGCGCTGAGTTTTCTCTCCACAACCTGCGATTGAGCAGCGACGTGAGAGCGAGGTTCCGCTGTTTTACTCTCGAGTTGTTTGGGAATGAGTTTCGAAGCCGAGTATCGCCTTTTTTGTATTCGTAAATATTTTTCTGCCCGAGCAAAAAGCGGCTCGGTGTATTGAGCACCCTTGCTGGGGCGGTTTGAGAAGCGTTTCAGCTCAGCTCGGCATTCAGTAGCAGAAGTTCAAGGTTAGTTATGATCTTCGCAAAAACACAACGAAACACTACAAGTGTTGTTTAAAAATTGGTTGTAAGTTAAAAAGAAACGACTGTATTTGGGATCCTGATGCTCAGAATTGTTGCTTTTCCACGTGTCGTTGTTTGCGCACCGTATACCTACAAGAGCGTGTAGTGTTTAGGTTTTCCCCAGCAAGGAAAACAGGGCCCGATTCAACGAGACACAGCTGTAGCGTGGATACGATAGAACAATGAACATGTTTTCCTTTTCTTCGTTTGCACTATGACTCCGCGTTAAGAGGATGTGCGTGCTCTAGAGAAGAATAACAGCGTGAGTGCGAGCGCGAGAGAACGCAGTGACAGATCCGCGATGATAGCAGGCGGCGAGTTGCTGAGAGCGCATGCATGCTGGCGTACTTGAGAGCAATGGCGAAGGTGTAAACGAAAATGGGAAAGGAAGCAACCCCAGCCACGGCAATCGTTCCCGCCCGAGCCAGAGTGTCTGGACCCGCTTCGTGGTAGTATTGAGTTGATAGTGTTACCGTGCGAAAGCGCCACCATCGTAGTAGCAAGGCAGGCTAGCAAAATTCGTTCACCATATACTCTGTGGTTCCCCGGAGGAAAATCGCCTCCCAGCGTACTGTGGCTCTTATGGCGCTGCGTGTGCATGCACTGCGCTTCATTTCCAGCGTCAGCTATTCAGTAAATCGAGCAAGTAGAACGGACGATGGACACCATATTGGTGCATAATGCTTCTCTCGGTTGCTGAGCTCTGGGGGAAAATTCGTTGTAAAACTTTCGTTCGCTTAAAGCAAATTCCGAAATGAGAAACGGTTCCGCCCCCTCCGAGCGGTGTGTGAAATACATATTGCAGTGAAGTAATGGTGAAATATTTCTCTCGTCATGCTGCCATATTAGTAGTGGTTTATTGCTTAGTGATAATGTTCGTATAACATGTGAGAAGAACATGAATGTGGTTTTTCACCCATGCGAAAAGACTATGTTGTAAGCGGTTTACTACACTACACTGCTCTTCATGTTCTGCCTGCAGTTTGTATGTGATTGTACTTCAATTATGTTAAGGTATTAGGTGAAACCGAAGCAAAACACGTGCCTCAATTGATAATGACAACCGTGCTGGAAATCGAACAGAATTCTCTAATCGAAGCTGGAAAAATGGCGTTGGAAATAGTTGAGTTGTGCGGTGCTTCTTTCAAACGATGTAAGTGCAACAATTCTGAAATGCAGTTGACGCTTTGCAGCGCTAGTTTACAGATGAATGTTTGAACGCGTGTCCATGTGTTAGTTTGCGTTGCCGTGAGTTTGAACGCGAATAGGGTAGTGGGACGCTGTTGCTTCCTACGGTGTCTCCTGATGGTCTGTTTCAATGTAACTTAGTGATGCAGGCCACTGGCGAATGAAGAATTGTCACAGCCACGCTTCTGGGCAGCATGGGTGATGGTATTTCCGGCGGTTCCCGTTCTGGAAAACGTGTCCAAAAACGTTCAAGGTATGGTACGCATCCCTTTGCTCATGCAGCAATATTACGCTATTCGGTAACATCCCGGGGCCTTTGATGTTATGTATTTTTCGTTCTCCGTGGGGTATGTGTGTGATGCAGAATATAGAATAAAAAAGCGTACAAACATGCACACTGGTACACTTGTTCATAGGTTGAGACGAAGCACATCCAGCTGTGCTGTGGGCATAAAAAACATGAATGTGACAAACTAGAGAGAATGTGAGTACATCTTTCCTTTGCGAGAAACATCATGAATGAGTGTGTGTGTGCTGTTGTCGGAAAGGATTTGAGAAACGCAATTGTGAGGAAGCTTTGCAAAAATCTGTTTGCGTGTGGTAGAGTGCATGAGTTAAGAGTATGGAACATGGCGGAATACATAACGCACGGTGGAGATGAGACGAAAGGGTGGGGAGGGGGAGGGGGTGTAAGTGGCGAAAGAAATCTTCATCACCAAATGCCTGTCACATCGGAGTCACAGTTGAAACAAAAAGAAAGGTATATTGACGGTTTTAATGAGAGGGATGCCACTTTGCCAGATGCATGCATGGACAGAGAAGGGTAGAAGGAAAAAATGTTACTTGCTTTAGTTTGGATCGAACAGGCAACAGATGAAATGGAAAATGCTTACCAATCGAGCAACTTGTCAGTAGCTCATCTCAACAGAGCGCGTTGAGAGAATGGCTGGAAGCGGAAGTAAGGTGCTTGATAGAATGAGAAGAGAGGATGTACGTTTCTGGGAGTGATAACTTCATGCACATGAAGTATAATGAAGAGTCTTGAGTTGGCATGTTGTTTCTATTGCTGAGTGCACTTAATATGCATACCTCTTAACATTCAATAACAGAAGCGTATGAACGACAAATCTATGGACACCAAACTCTTATCACACGTTATTTTGCGACAGCTTATCAGGATTTTTCCACGATGCATGATGCGATAAAAGGACAGCTGATGGCAAGACTGTCTGTT
>KB672935.1:1857775-1877775 GCA_000349145.1 Anopheles dirus | reverse complement strand
CAATCAGCAGCAGGTGCATCAGGTGCAGCTGCACGTCAGCGGCCAATACAATTCCCACAGCAGCATTTTGCCTGCGCCAACGCCTTATCCACAAACGAGTCCAAACATACAGCAGAGCCCCACGCCGAATGCTCTCAACTACCACGTACCTGTGTCGATGAACCACGTGTATAGGTAGGTGAAAAAATGAGAAATGTTATTATTTTATTGTGTTGCACCAACTAATGTCACAACCTGAGAACGGCAATTGAATCTGCTGTGTGAAGCATTTTATCCAATTTATTATTTATTATTTGAAATACTTTTTGAAACTCATAAGGAAGCACATGTCTTCAAAGAATGTGAACAGCAGGTTTACAATTAGTAAACAGTTCTTATGGCACAAGTTAAGTTTATGTGGTATGCAACAAGTAGATTAACGATCTTATGCATTTTAAGTAAGGCCCACGAACAATTATTATATTTTTGGGTGAAACACTTCAACTTTATAATGGTGGTTGAGACCTTACAGAGGATGCAGTTGATTTGGGCAGTCGGATATTGTTGTTTCGATCATGATCATGATATCATATCAACAAACGTTATTTTTTGTTTTTTTTTCATGCACAAACGAATATAACCGAGCGTTGCCATAACATTTTGCAACTTTTTCCAGCGCATCAACACAACCTTCTGGAGCTGAGATCGAGCCTAGTAGTAGCAATCTGGGAATCAGCAGTGTTGGCCAGCACATACAACCACACGTAGGACATGACGCACAGCTGTTGCCGGCACACCTGAAATGTGGCATGTGGGCATCCTTGGCACTGGCGACGGTGTTTGTGGCCGGTGCAAAGTTTTATTTCGACCATCAGGTACACGATCAAGCGTATAACGCATATATACGACATAGTATACAGTCCTTGACGCCGCATCGTTTGTTTGCAGGGCACTGGCTTGGAGGTACTGATTTTCTGTGCATTTTCGGCGACGTTCTTTCTGGCGGCATGCACTGTCTCACTGTGGAGACGTCCACGTGATATACAAATCTCTGGCAACAATGTGATATCGGAAACAATCTCGAACGCAGAGCAAAGTTCGCTACAGGTGAGAAATGTGGCATTCATTCGTTACTGCCGTATGCTTGATTAACAGACGGATCATCCAATGTTATTTTTAGAACAACCCTGAATTCCTGAGCAGCAACCCTTCGCCGTTGCTGAATGGAGGAGCCGGAAGTGGCCCACTCGGGGGTCTTGTTGCGGCCAATCTTCAACAGGCGTCATTGGCAAGCATAGTAGCGCCACCACCACCGTACCATATAGCGATACTTCTGCCCGACACATCGAAGGAAGCGGAGGAAACCCCGCCTCCGTCGTACGATAAAATAGTGATTTAATAGTAACTTACCGGCAAGCTCGCGTCGATTCTAGGCGAAGGTGTTTCTGTACAAATTGAAACCGCACATCTTTAATCTTTCTTGCTAACTTATAACAAAGGTTTTGTTTAATGAAGAAAAACCCCGTTCGAAGCAACATTTGCCCGGCACACGTGTAACGTAGCTGGAAACGGACAGGAAAGACAGACAGAATAGTGTACACGGTGGACATCGGTAAATGCGCGTTAGGCGTAGCGCACTAGTTATTTTTTACATATGAAAGATAAAAGACATTTAAGCGAAGCTATTATGAGCTAACCAGGCATAATAGAAGAGAAAACCCGACAGATAGAATTAGAGTGCTCAACAAGAAGTTCATGGAACTGTGGTGCGCGTAAGGCATAACGGGAGGTATAGCTAACGATTAGTTAAATGGACAAATATCGGAAAAAGTTGAACGCTACTGTAGCAGTCGGTGGACATTTGAAGCCTAACTATCGTAACGCTGATAGGTGCATAGGAAGAAAGAGTAATAAACATGCAACAATTTTATTGCCACTAAACATGTAAAACGACGTTTATTTAAGAGTATTGTAAAATAAGCGTAGAAATGATATGTCTGGCTAGCGTTACCGAGCATATTACAAATATTATTAGTACTACAAGCATCATATAGCGAAACAGAAACAAAAGTATTGAACGATAATCTCTTTATTTATTTTACAGATTGATCGTACATTATGTTTTAATAAAACTTTACCAACGACAGATATTTGTTTGCGTTCACTGCACATGCGCGTTATACGTTGAAGATCTGCTTGATGGTGGATTTTTTAGGCCGCCAATAATTATTACAAAAAAAAGGTGAATCGCATTCATCTCATCACTTACACGGCACGCGTGTTTGTATGTTACACTGCCCAAAGGATGGATCGAACAATAACCCTGATGGGCATTCGCGATCGACGGCAACTCCCATGAAACATTGCACAAATTTTCGACAGTTACCATCCACGGCAAGATTGACGAAACCTGTGGCCGGACATTTGATACAGCCTGCTTTGCTCGGATAGTCGCACAGTTGTTTCTCGGAATTGAAATGGTATCCGGACGGACAAACTATGGGAGTGGTAGCACGGTTAACACATGCAACATAATAGTGGCATCTTTGCCGGTCGGGTAAAAACGTGTCCTGGGTGGTGTTCGCACAGTCTAGTGTACTTCCAACAGCTGATCCCAGCACCATGCAACAGGCGGTTATGATTGTTACTACAAGCAAAAATTGCACTAGATTCACTCCTCAGCTAAAGATTTTCGTTGTGTATTGTACTACCTACTTTTCATTGTGTATACTACGCAATGTTAAGGCCCGTTTAGTGATCGAGTGAAAGTGAACGTGAAATTTTGGTTTTTCATTGATATTTCACAAATTACTCATCGTAGCATGCTGTTCTATATACCAAAAGATGGGGAATTTCATTCCCCAATCCGTAGCATACAAATTTCTATAGATTAATGGAATTTAATGCCTTTCCTCTTTATTCCCCGCTGATAATGGATAATTAATAATGGAAATTTAATGGTCAGCGGGGAATAAAGAGGAAATGCATTAAATTTCATTAATCTAAAGAAATTTGTGTGCTACGGATTGGGGAATGAAATTTCCCATCTTTTGGTATATAGAACAGCATGCTACGACGGGTAATTTGTGAAATATCAATGAAAAACCAAAATTTCACGTTCACTTTCACTCGATCACTAAACCGGCCTTTACCTAGGAAAAGAACATCTATACTGGAACCGGTACCGTTGGTCGCAGTCGTATTTGTACATTTTCGGCCTGAGCCAACGGTTGTTGATGCACTTGTTTGATTTACGCTTCAGTCACAGACATTCCTAACACGTTCGAAGTGGTGCAGATAAAAATCGACATCGTTTTGATAAAGATAAAAAGTGAACGCAGTAATGGAAGCTGTATATGGTTTGTTTATTATGAATTGTTATGAATTATTATACATCAGTTTGATCGTGCCTGAACAACTTTCTTGCTTACTCATTTGTTGATTCGAAATGTGTTTGAAAAACTATACACGATTGTTTGCCGTCAACATACCCTATCCATTGTATGTTCGTCTCATATCTAAATCCTGGTATCGAAATAATAATACCACCATTGTCTATCCATTGTCTTCGAAGCAGGTGTGACCTAGCTGCTAAGTCCAAGGTGCAAACTTCGTAGCCTGGATACAGTATGAATAATGCATCTTAAATTCTTTGCAAACGCATCAGTATTGAACATGCGCATTAGTGTTGGTGCCAGGCACGAGACTTTTGAAAGATACAGCACGCAGTACATACGCAACTCAAACAGCGGGATGTGGACGAACTGAAACCTCGTCAGTGAAGGCTACAACATAGTTGAAAATCAGTTGTTTTAGCAAACAAAACAAACTTCACATAAAAACCGCCATATCTGATAGTACGAAAGCCACTCTGCAAGATGTAAACTTTCGTGAATGTTTTTGATTTCAGCAGATAGTCAATTTTTATCAGAAAAATGATTTTTTAACTTAGTAGGCGTTTATTAGTTATGACCACACATTACCACACACCATGATCAGTGAAACTGAAAAACCCTGTGTCGAGAACTCCTTCCAATATAGAGACGCTATCATTGTTACGAATGTGTATACTGTCTATAAAAGAGCAGAGTAGACAGAGTTTGTGTCTCACAGTTAAGATTTTTAGTTGTGTGGGTGTTGTTATTTCGGCAATTTGATACAAACATTGATGCTGCTTTATTACTTTACTTATTTACTGTAAGGATGCAACAGCAGGTGACAATCATGAGCTTTTGTAAAATGTCTTAGTGAAAGTTACTTAGTATGTCTCGACTACAGTTCGTAAATTACAGCGGTATCTCACATGGTACTATCTCTGCCAGGTTGCATTGCTCTCGTACGGAATCGAACAGAAGCCCTGCTGGACACTGTCGTACCCAAAGTCTTCCGTTAAGGCATCGGTAATAGACGTCACATTCTGTGGGATGTGGAATTTTCTTCAGTTCACTTTCTTCGGCGCATTGCACGACAACGCTTTCCGGCGGTGGTGGAGGACGCTCGCGCTGCATGAGTTAGGTTTGTTTTCAAAATCGTTAGTGAAATGTATGGCCGAAGCGTGCACATGGTTTGATCACTTACCTCACACGGGTTCTCTACGTCATCTATGACGCACCAGCCATTCACGGGATCGTACACAGTACCAGGCGCACACAAGCGCTCGACCGTCATGTTACCGACACATATGAAATATCTGAAATGTGTATGAAAACATTCAATTTCGGATCCATTGCGCACCGACGACAGTGTGGCTCAACTCACTTTTTACAAGAATTGAGGCTTTCCAGCACGAGTTGGATGCCATCGGGATTATGTTGGCAGACGAACTCCAAACATTCCGCATGGTCGGGTGAATCGCAAACGGATAGAGTAGGGTTAAAGTGCAGTCCGGCTGGGCATGGCTCCGTGCGGATGTATTGTTGATTTTCACACACTACGTACTGCTCACATTCGCCGGGATAAGCCACTTCGATAAGCGACTCGGTAGATTGGTTTTCACAGAGTGCCTGCAAATCCGGTCCCTGGCCGACAGTTGTCGTTTCCTCCGGCTCGGTCGAAGTTGTCTCGTCGGGTGTTGTAGTTTCTGTTTCAATGGTTGTAGTGTCTGGGTCGGTGGTTGTGGTTTCTTCGGGATTTGACGTGGTAGTCTCTTCACTGTCGGTGACTGTTGAAGTATCTGGTAAAGTGGTGGTGGTTTGTTCCGGACACGCTGGAGGTTCAATTTGACAATCGACATTTTCCTCGTTTTCACACTGTAACGTGTCCGGACTGTAGTACATGCCGTCTGGGCAACACATTTTTATGCCGATCCCGTTGAAACAGGAAACGTACATGCTGCAATCGATTGCACTTGGTTCCGTAGTCCATACTGGACTAGTGCTGCTGTCACATGGAACAGTTTCGATGATATCCGGAAAGCACTCTCTCAACTCCGGGCAGCTTTGGCCAATTCTGACCAACGCAACCAGTATAACCATCACGTAGCGGAAACCACTCATGTGTCCGGCAGCCATGTTGACCGAAAGCTACTGAAAAAGCTACTAAATCGGTAACGATGCTGCGGTGCAGACACCACTGGGCACATAAGCTAGAGGAGAAGTTAATCATGATAAGCGACAGCGAACAAACGAATATTCCATTCATAGACGTCTTTATCTAATCAAAAGATTAACAAAATCCAATGCCATAAAACCAAAATCCTTGCCGGCATTTCGTAGGCACCTGCATGGACTTGTATAGGTTCAATGTGAAGGGTAATTGATTTCGGACCGCTTCCGCCCTACTCTCGATTACAATTGGCGTAGAACGCGAGGTTAATGAGAATCGCCGCGGAAGAAAGGAATTTCGGAGACCGTTTGCGGGGTGAAATGGAAACGCAATTCACACTTTATCATGTGACGACTGAAGCAGAGATTATACGTAATTTACGTTTTATCGGGGCATTATCGGGATCGTAGGCTCGTCGGGTATTGATATATTTGCGAACGCTCAAATTTGACATCATTTGTAACGGTATATTTGAACGATAAACTTTTCGTGCCTGCAACGCTCCCAATCAAGTATCATGAATCGCTCGTGGCTGTTAACAGTGTTAGGTGTAGTTTTGACGGTTCCAAGTGTCGTGTTAGCGAACCGTTGTGCGGGTCAACCCGACGGGCTGTTTATTGCTGATTTCACCGACTGCCAAGCGTTCTTTACGTGCTTTCGTGGTGAACCATTCCCAGGCAGATGTACCTTCGATTATCTATTCAACGAGGCAGCACAAATATGCGATTTTAAATGGAATGTTAAATGCTTGATCTGTCCGCAAGACTCTGATGTGCCAACGTTAGAGCCAATCGAAGGAGAGTGCTCGTACTATGCGCTTTGCTTCCAAGGCGTCGGTTCACTGCGGCAGTGCGCCGATGGTCTTCTCTTTGACACAGTAGCAGGACAGTGTGATCTACCTGAAATTGCAAATTGTGATGCTGGCGTTTGTCCTACAAACGTCGATCCAAATGTTCCCGTGTCGGTACCGCATCCGGATGACTGTTCGAAGTATTATGTTTGCCTCAGGAATGAGGGAACGGAAATGCAATGCGCTCCAACGCTACTGTTTAACCCAGAGACTAATTTATGCGATTTAGAAGAAAATGTGGAATGTGTAAGTACCTGAACGAAAGTGCAATGGAGTAATTTGTTATAAATTATGATGTTAGATGTTTATTACTCCAAGTTTTGTTTATACTCAGCTAGTAGAACTTAATTTGATTCTCTATTTTCTTTCGATAGATCCAAGGACCGACTGCACCTACTACATGCCCGCCAACCGGGCTTATCTTGATTGGCAACCCAGCCAATTGCAACACATATTTTGTGTGCTTAGACGGGCAGCAGAGTGCGGACCCTATTGCTTGTGCAGAAGGCTTAATTTTCGATGTAAGAGATTCAATTTGCCGCATAGCCAACGAAGAGTCTCTCTGTGCTGATGGGACGCCTGCTATTCCTGTTCCCCCACCACCACCACCACCACCAGCAAATCTGTAGATAGTAAGAGGCACTCTCGTGGAGATTGCGTCCCAACTGACTGAATGGCGCTCGTAAGGGACAATAAATAATACATTGCATCACACATCACCACGCTGGCCATTTTACTCTTCATAAAGATGCAAAATCTTGATTGTTTTTGGGAATGTTTAAGCATTAGGAAGTAATAAAAACAAATTTGTTGCGCCAGGCTGTTACAACAGAACGTGTGTAATTCATAAGGAAATGCGGAAATATCGAAAGTAATAAAACATTATTTAAAGCAATCGATTGAATTGAATTATACTCGATAGTTGCTTCCTTCGATTTAAACGGTATTGATTGAATTCTAGTTGTTCTTGTTAGTATCGTCATCCAAGGATTCTTCTTTGACTCACATTAAATAGAACAGTTCCCGATATATTCAGCCTCTAGCAAGGAGCGTCTAACCGGTTATGGAGTATTCCGAACATTCAGATTTTTGTGGGATTTTTTTTTTCGCCACAGAATTAAACGGTTTATGAAACTAGAATCGTTGACACAAAACTTGGTGAAAAATGTATTCCAATCGGTCATCAAACGCTACAAATACGCTTCTATGTGTCACTTGCGCTAATAATAAGCTCATTTCATGTGGACTGGTCGCGCCAGTAGAATGACGCCGATCGACCCAGCTCATAAAGTACTTTTAGACCATCCTGATTGTCATAGTCCAACCGACAAACCAAAAAGCACTTGTAGCGCCTGATAAGCAAGTAACTTACCGTACTTTCCTCGCAATAGTGTTTAATTAGGTGTTTGTTTGAGTTTGTTTCTCCAATATTACAACATATGGATGGTGATCATCAGGTTGATGCTGTCTACACACACACACACACACACACACACACACACACACACACACACACACACACACACTTTAAAACCACCTATGACAAACTATCGCATAGACGTTTACTCGCTAAACTAGTAAAATTCGAATTCTCGGTGGACTTAGTGGTTTGGTTCGCATCTTTTCTTATTGCTCGATCGTACCAAATAAAAGTAGGCTCTTGTTTGTCTTCTCCTTCCTCTAGTACATCGGAGGTACCGCTGGGCAGCGCATCTTTCTTGTGTTTGTCAACGATGTCACTCAAATTCTTCTGAATTTGGGGCATTTCCTTTACGCCGATGACATTAAAATTGTTCATCCCATTCCCCTGTCTAGGTGGCTGCATATCTCTCCAATCTTTCCCCAATAGTTTCTCTCTATGGTGTTCCTTGACCTATGTCCAAATAAATGTTCAGTAATCTCTTTCTTTCGTTCCCGCAACACTATTGTTAGCAACTATTCCCTCATTTCTGTTTCTCTCAACCGTATCCATGTTATTAAGGACCTGGGAGTGACCCTCGATGCAAGACTTACATTCAACGCGCACCTTGCGACAGTGTTAGCCAAAACTTACAAAACGCCTGGTCTTTAAGTATTTCAGTAAAGTATTTCAATTTACCTGTTAAACCTGTTAATGGCGGACAATTTTTATATAAATTTAAAATGTAAATAAATATAAAAATATATGGAACTCAAATCGTGGTGTTCGAGGGGGGAATTGGATTCGATTTAAAAATTAATGAAAGTTACATGAGCTTAGGAAATTTGTACTGGGAAAGTAGACAATAGCAGACTAGCACAACATTAGGTACATTTCCTTGCACCTATTGTTGTGTAATTGTGTTGTGTAAATCTGTGCGCTTTGATGATGATCATGATGATCATGAACGAATTTGTGATATCATTTCACATCAATTTAGCGTTTTATTTTGAATAAAAATTTTAAAAGAAGAAATGGCAGGAGGAGAAATACAATGATAATCTGGAAAATAGGATTTCAGAAATTGTGAAACATCTTGAGATACGATACGATATGTTTTAAACCTAGAATTGCAAACTGTCATGGTGTTTTAATAACTTTTCTCGACAATGGCCAACAATTGGTACTAGCCTTTAAGATGCAGTACTTCTAAAAGGTTTTATGATGACATCCAACCTCACACTCCATGATTTGATATCCCAGTCACACAAATATGTGAGGTTTCCTTTTCTTACCTAACCAGCAGAAGGCTCATTAAAGTTCGTCTAGCGTTAAATTCGTCCACTCCTCTCGCAGCAGATTCTTGGATAGTTTGTTGAATGGAACACCAATTGAATGCAACCTTTTCGTTTGTTCTGCCGGGTTTAGTCTGGATTGGTTTTGAGAGGGCTGGAAGGAGAGTGAATTGGGTTCGAGATTTAACTATATTTATATAAAAAGAATAATAGTTTCTAAACGTACAAGCGAAATATTATGGTTTTTCATTTTTACAGAGTGAAAACTCTCTAATTGAAAGGAAATGAATCGTCGTAAAAATACTGAGAGACTCTCACAAACCTATGTTTGAATAATTGTACTTGGTCAAAATGGACTGCAGGAACAAGTACAAGTCTAGTCATCAAGTTAAACCTTTCCTGATTATACCGACTGAGGAAATAAGGCTACTGTACAGTCATCATTGTCTACCTTTCATTGACTGGAGTTTGTCCTTATGAGTCAATGAATCGAACCACGAAGATGATACTGATACGGTTGATTGAAATTAGGTGACATTCTAAAATCAAAACAATCACATTTGTCACACGCCATGTTAGGTAACATAAGCACAGAGGGCTGCCTAAAATGTGTGTAGTCATCAACGAGCACGAGGTCTGATCCGCTCGCTTACATGCCCAATATTCATGCAGAATGAATCAAAAGTGCATAGTAAGGATTATGGGACGATTTTGGCAGATGATCGTTCGTGTGCATGATTATAAATTCCGATAAGATTACGAGTTCACAATAGGGGCCGGAAATATAATCAAAACAGCAAGTGTACCATTGGTCATGCCACACCAGCCGATAATCTTGTAAACACTGGATGCCTTTGCCGTGTAGATTGTATGGCACACTAGGTCATGGTCCGGAATGTGTATAAAAGTTGGTGCTTTCGGTGTCTCAACCATCAGTACCATTGACCAGTTGTATCAATTTGATTCTTTCGCGACGAGGTGTAACATCCTAAAACATTCAAAATGTGGAAGCAAACAACGCTAGTTATTCTTTTCGTCGCGCTTGTCGGAATCCGAGCCGAACGAAACCCTTGCCTGGGAATTCCCGACGGAATGTTTGTGAATGATTTCTCGAGCTGTGAGGCATATTTCCTGTGTTTAGCTGAGCAGCCAACTCGAGCCGATTGCCCGCCTGGATTCTACTTCAACGAAGCACAGCAACTGTGTGACTTTCCCTATAATGTGTTCTGTCACGTTTGCAATCAGCAGACCGGCGTGCAGCTGTTCCCGCATCCAGTGAGCTGCAACCAGTTTATTACTTGCTCTGCCGGAATTTCATTTGTTGGATATTGCAAGTCTGGTGAAACGTTCGACGCTAGTTTGAGCGCATGCAAGAGTGAAATGCGCGTCGATTGTGAACGTGCTCGCTGTCCTGAGATTGACAACCCGAATGTGGTTGTATTTCTTCCCGGCATTCAGTCATGCGACGAGTACTTCCTTTGCCAATCCGGAACACCGATTCAACGATTCTGCGCTCCAGGATTACACTGGAATCGTGTTGCCCAACGCTGCGATTTCCCTGATTTGGCCCAATGCCCGTAAGTGTTACAGAAATTGGGAATATTTTTGAGTGGCTATCATACTTCTTAACAATAACAATACTATTCTCTTCATTTCAGATTGTAATCGAATGAAGCATAGCTAAAGGCGATAACTCAACATGGTGAAATATTTATAAAACTCCGCTTCACAACAAAATGGTTGACATTCGCCAAAATAGACGTTAGACGCACTTAGAGTTAATAGTTCATTTTAATCTTTATGAATAAGAGTTATTTGTGTGCTGTGTACCGCTTTCGTAATACGACAATAATAAAGTATAATATATTGTAAGATTGTTTCAAAATTATTTGATCTTATTTTTCATACACATATTTATTTCAAGGAAGTGCTCAGAGTGTTATCATTGTGATGTACTAACATAATCATCAAGTAATTATTTTGATCGGACTAAAAGGACTTAATGGTGTGGGTCGTCCGGTGTCATTCTACTGAAATGACTAGTCCTTCGTAACCTGACGAGTCTATTGCGATGCATAATAGTAAGGTCATCATACTACACATTGATCTCGTCATTGTTGCGAATCCTGTCAGTGTCGTTTCACATATGAGGGGTCAATTCAAATGAACTTTGATCCATGAATAACTGGTGTGCAGAGATTAAGAAAATAAAATATCATTCAGAGGCTGATGGATAGACTCAACAATCAGTTTATCAATCAGACACATGATACAAGACGTTCGAAAAATTAGGCATCAATTTACCATTCACCGATCAATTTACCAATTTAACGAGCGCTACATTCGCTCGAAACTGCATATTGAGCTACTACAGTAGCTGTTCGCATGCGACAGTCTGTCACAACTCAAATTGGTCGGATCCCCCTTAGCAGCTTTGAGTATAATCAAATCAAGGAAAACCCATAAGATGTGCTTCTTTTCGGGTAGGTGTTAAAGTACAAAAAAAAAACATTCCATATGTGGTGGATAGAATCAGTGGCATTTAATGTGACATTCTTACTATTCATAGTGATAACACGAAAAAGTTTGCTATGTTCATGCCGAGGGGCAGTTCACGTTGAACGGGTGATCGCAATATTGCTGCGCTTGGTTCCAGAACTGATTCGGAGGGCAATTCATTACGTGAAGCACACCCCAGACACACCGATAGAACATCGAGCAGTTTGGATGTGGATAGTAGAACGTTTCACCCGGTGGACAGTTCGGAGGATTTCCCGGGACACTGGGTGTGGGTGCAGGGGTCGGTGCAGGCGTGGGTGCTGGTGTGGGTGCAGGTGTGGGCGCAGGTGTGGGCGCAGGTGTGGGTGCGGGGGTTTCAGCAGGTGTCGGAGACGGAGCTGTGGGAACCGGCGAAGGAGCTGGTGTGGGAGCAATGGTCGGAGCAGGTGTGGGTGCCGTAGGAATTTCCGAAGGTGGTGTGACCGGCGGAACGGGCGTTGGTGCTATGGTAGGGGCAGTGGGAATTTCTGGTGCTGGAGTACCAGGCCCCGCTGTTGGGGCTGTTGGACCTTCACCTTCCGTAACTGGTGGAGTGGGAGCTGTGGGAATGAACGGTGGTTCGGTGGTACCGGCTACTGGCGGTGTTGGAATTGGGGGTGTTGGGTTCGCATCTCCCGGTCCGGGAATTGGAGGAGTAGCAATTTCTGTTACACAAACTGAAACTTCTGGGCGGTTGCATTGCAGTGTCGTAATATCGAATACAAGGTTGGGACCGCATACGCGTTCAAATGGCAAACCACCGATGCAGAGATAGTACATGTTGCAGTTGGTGGGATGAGGAACATTTTGAGTATCAGCGCTAGGACAACTAACCAAGGGAGTCAAACTTGGAGGGGGAGTTGGAGGCTTAGGGATGTCTTCCGGGTTGACTGTTGGCTTGGGATCCAAGATGCAAGTAGATGTCGCACGAGGGCCGCATTTGCTTGTGTAAATGTCGAACACCTCGCCTGCAGCACACACTCGATCAAGGGTTTGGCTGTCCATGCACATGTAATACCGGGTGCAATCCTCTGGATGTGGCAGATAAGCGATGCCAACATTATTCACACAAATGTTATTTTCCGGTGGAGACGGGGTAGGACTTGGAGGCGCTGGCGTAGGGTTTGTGGGGGCAGGTGTAGGGCTTGGAGGCGCAGGCGTAGGGCTTGGAGGTGCAGGCGTAGGGCTTGGAGGCAATGGCGCCGGACTAGGAACACTTGCTGGCTCATCTAAAATACATGTTGATGTTGACTCTGGCCCACATCTAGATAAGTTTATATCGTAGATTTCACCCGCTCCGCATGATCGGTCAATCGATTGTGAATCCATGCACATGTAGTACAATGTACAATCACTGGGATGTGGTTTATAGGCAATACCCATGTTGTTATCACAAGGATTAACGTCCAGAATACATGTAGATGCTTGCCTTACCCCGCATGCAGTCAGGTAAATATCGAACACCTGGCCAGATGGACAAGTTCGCTCGATCGATTGCGTGTCCATGCACATGTAGTACCGGCTGCAATCGAGTGCATGAGGTTTGTAGCTGATTCCGTTGTTATTTCGGCAGGGGTTGTTGGGATTCGTAGGTGCAGGACTTGGGACAGACGGACTTGGAGCTGGGGCTGGTGGTGGTGGAGGCTGTGGGGAGGGATCAACATCGCGAATGCACGTTGACTGCTTTACCGGACCACAGCTCTTTGAGTAAATATCGAAAATTTGGTTGCCAGGGCAGGTACTTTGAATGCTCTGGGTCTGCACGCATGTAAAATACCCCTGACAGTTTGACGGATCCGGCACCATGTTGACCCCTACGTTATCTGCGCATGGATTTACGAACGGCTTTGGTTCTGAGATTTGGGGGATGTTGTTACTGCAGAGTGCGTTGTTTGCGAGCACGCAGCGGTTTGTACGAATGTCATATCTTTCGTGAGGGGAACATTGCATTTCGTAGGCTTGGTCAAAGATGCAGAGAAGATACTTCGTACAGTCGTCTGGATAGGCGACGGTGTTGAGCCCATAGAGCGCTCCGTCACATAATGATTTAGTGTCGACTAGACACTCTGCTTCGCCGGTGTTCATGCAGAGCTTGGCGACCCTGTCAAAGGACTTTCCCGGTGGGCAGGTCATTTCGTAGGGTTGTGAGTTGAGGCACATGATATAGGATTGGCAGTTATTGGGAATAGGTTCGAAGGACATGCCTTGCTTATTGCGACACATCGCACCACTATTCGAGGCGTGTGAAGTCGGCAGAAGGGGCTAGGGAGAATAGGAACAGGTAAGGTTAGGAAAGGAGATGAATGGTTAATTAATATGGCAATAGGAATAAATGATTTGATTATATGGAGTTGGTTTATATATTTACAACAGGCGGTTGAGTTTATTTACAGAATGTATATAGCGATTTATTTACAGTTATCTTGCTTTCAACAATGTTGATGGTTTTGTTTCAGATTCCAATTACGGCACTTACGGCGCTCGGGCATGCTACATTCGCTTCGAGATCGCACACAGTTAGGGATGGATTGAACCGCGTTCCAGACGGGCATTGTTGAGACACTCCTTGCCCACCGAGACAGATGAAGTATACTGTGCAATCATTAGGATCCGGTTTGATGACCGGATTTTGCGGATCGTCAACTGATGGGCAATCCAAATCAACACAGTCGACAGCCGACGCAATGTTGCATTGCTGCACCGTTTTATCGAACATGGTTCCCGCGGGGCATTCACGCTGAAATTGCACACCCTCGATGCACTGAATGAACTGTGTGCAGGAGTTGCTTACTGGGAAGTTCTGAATACCTGTCGCTGGGCATGTTACGCAAGCGTTTCGATCGCCATAATCGCACATTTGCGTCGCCTCAACGAAGATAAACGGAGTTGGACACTCCTGCGGGAAGGCCTGACCATCGACGCAGGTATAATAACGCCAGCAGTCCGTTTCATGCGGCACGAAACGGTAGTTGGTCTGACCCACGCAAGCAGTTGTCTGCGCCTGAGCCGTTGCGCATCCCACGAGGAATAGCGCCAGTGCTAATTCTGCAGATAGCGAAACAGGAAGAATACAGAAATAAGTTACCAACGAAGCTTCTAGACTGCGACGTTTTTCCCCCCATCACTGGTACGCTTTACTCGTATCCACAAACGATGGCGCACCACATAAATTTGCCAAACACTCACTTATCATTTCGCACAGCACTTGTGTTCGTATGCCAAAAAAAGCCCCCTTAAATTAATGAATGCGCAGACTGCTTCGAGTTTGTTATCACCACGATGCCACTGTTTCTTAGAGAATAGCTGCTCATGCTCGTTTGTGTTCGTCTTTTATAGAAGGGTATACGTGGTCAAATTCTGCGCCAACGATATCAATTTACAAGGATAGAAAAGCCTCACGTTAGATAAAACAGTGAGCAAAACGGTGGCTCTTATCTAAAGCATCAGGTTTCAGGTTCATGGCGTACTGATGTCAAAATGATGGTGTATGTCTAACCGTTTGTAAAACTGTTATCATTACTATTTAATCAATTAGGGCGGTTGCTGGAACAAGCGAAATTGTGGAAAAATATCTACACACGCAGCCACTGCTCGGTTTCGGTATGGGTTTAAACTGTCTTAGCCGATACCTGGCACGCTGCTGATAAAGAACGGCGGTCATTTTTTCTAGAATATACAAACAGATGACTCCAACGAATCACGCTCGAAGAATTTGGTTCGGTTCATCGTCATAGTCTCTGGCGTTGTTTGATAAGAAGGTATTGTGCGTTTGTGATATTTTGCGTTTACATAGATTGATTGAATGAGTAATTGCATTTGATTTAACGAAATTGAGCTTGATGCTATTGCGTATAATTTACTTAAATGCGTAAAATTAGTTTTGAACCGGATGTGGAACCAATAGTGTCCACAAAAAATGTTTCAACCAAAAAATGAAATTAAATTGGTGAATATTTTCATATCAAGTTTATGGAGCTGATATTCCAGGAAACAAATAAACGATTCAGGTCACTAACACAATGATAACGGTAAGATCAATGGTATTCTTTTGCTGTGACGTGATAATAACAACAGGGAAGTCCCTTCTGAACAGAGGCAAGAGTACAAGAGCAAAGCTGTCGCTTTTGAAGGTCATCAATATTTGCTAGTCATTGTGTGTAGGTGCTGAAGAAATAGACATCAAGTTGTTCGCAGCAGTTAATCATGTTGTAGCGGATACAGTCGAACATTTCTATATAAATTGCTCAGAATGTTGCGAACATATCACATTTGTCCCTCCAAAGCCTTGGAATAACATTGCCATTCTTTAAAACGACAAACAGTCAGAGGATGAACACGCAGCGTAAGTAATGTGTACAAATATGGAAATAGAAATTCTAAGAATACCAGCTTTTTACGGTCCCTTTCGCAGATAAATTGTGGGCAGTTTTACTGCTTACCGCGGTTAATTTGGTGTCATGCGGTATTGCTCAGTCAACCGAACCGCCATGTTTGGAAGAAGATGATTACGTTACCGCTGGGCCAGAGTGTTACAACTTCTATTTATGCCGAAATGGGTTCTTAGAAATTATCGATTGTCCACCTGGACTACTATGGAACATCATCATTTCACGGTGCGGAGAGGATGTTATTTGCGAGGTGAACTTCAACCTTTGGTTTAGAGAAAATAGAAGGATGTGTGTATTGTTCTCACGTAAATATGTTTTTTTATCATCAGGGTGACCAAACAACGACTACTACTCTAGCCCCTGTTACAGACGCTCCAACACCTGAACCGACGACATCGCCTCCGTCAAATATGTATTTACCTGATGTTGAAGGTGCCTTGCCGATACTGTTAGCAGGATCAGAATGCCCAGACGATATTCTTGCGTTCATGTTGCATGCTACCGATTGCCAGCGTTTTTTCTATTGCTTCTATGGTGTACAATATCCCCAAATTTGTCCCTTTTTGGAAAAATTTCACTTTGTTGTTGGTCATTGTGTGCCGCAAGATGAAGCATTATGCTTCCCTGGAAGCGAATAATTGAAACGTAAGATTTCAATAAAAATTATCATATAGGTTTTTCGGCCAGTAGAATACTCCTCAGAATACTTGCTCAGGAACACATTTGTTTCTGTTGATGTTGTTGTTTTTCATTTCATTGCAGCTTTTGATTTACGACAGATTCGATTATCTAGTTGAAAAAACACAATGGAATGATATTTCCAACTTTTACTGGATTAGCTCCATGGTTTCATGGAGATCTAGCAGAATAGTGTTTAATGCTTAAATTTTTCTCTTAAGATCTGCCAATATGGAAAAAGGCACCTGGCTTTTTATTTACTTATTATACACTAAACATACTAAACAATATTACTAAACACTAATAAGAAAAAAAGAAAATAATAACACATAAGCCATCATTCAGGTCTCTCTCTCTTCATGACAAGCTTATAATTGAGCGTCGTGACTCATAGCCGGGTCACTAATCACTCTCCGGGTAGTACAAGGTTGCTTCCGTTGTCCGCAAGGTCCAGCACTGGCTGATTTTTTTCTTTGTTAGAATAAATATTTGTCTAGATTTTAATAGGTGTAACAGTACCATAAGCGATTTGTTGGTTGGTACTAAACGGATTAGGACGGTTTATGTTGATATCTGAACCTTATTGTCAATGCTCGAACTAAGACTGTGAGATAATGGGAAACGATATAGAATATCTGCAGAAGTGTCACAGAAGTGTTCAATTTATTTGGCAGTTTTGTTATTGTTCGTATAGGTTTAAAAAATGGAGAGTAAAATTCAGAGACTTAAGAAAAATAACATAGTTTTTCTGCTTTACAAAGGTTGCTAAGAAGGCGGCTGCCAAAGAGAAACCGATACAATGGAGGGCTGTATGAGCGTTACGATGACCTCACTATTGTGCAGCGCATTAGACTTGTTAGGCTCCGGTCAATTGGTGATGTCAGTAGAATGATACCAGACAAAACAGACCATTAAAATCTTTTAGATCGTCCACATGGACAGAGGAGGCGTGGGTCCAGAATGAGATGGATAAATGGCGTTGAGATTTCCGCCAGAACGGCCGGGATGAAAGACTGGCTGGCCAAGATTATCGACGGTGCGATACGCAGTGCTTGCAGGGGTGATATTACTACGATATGTAGTCCAGGTGATTTATTACGATAGAGAAATAAAAACAAGGCTAAAATTACTACAATAAATTTAGGAAAAAAAATCTATAACAAGTAATATTCATGAAGTAAGTTTAACCCTCTAGTTTAATTTATTTATCTCATACTCTAACCAATGGAATATTAAGATACAAGGCCCCACAACTTGTGGTTTTATCACCATCTACCTAAAACGCATTCTCCTACCTTAGAATCAAAATATTTAAACATTTGACAAATCTGCACCCTGGAGATACCATTCAGACAAAAGATAAACTGTTCGCAAAACGTAGGATCAGGCAAAAGTAAAGTTCCATTTTCCGGACATCCGTAAGCATCTTGGAAGGTTGCATGTTTATAGTGTTAGTTATGGACGGCTTTTAAATCTATTGAATTTATTGAATAACCCATTTCTGCACAGTTTACCTGGCATTTTGCGTTTTCTGGCGTATCACAAATGGAGCTAATTTGATTCCACTTTGTACCACTGGGACATTGCATAACTATAGGATTGCCATGATAGCATAAGAAGAAAGAAGAACAGTCGTTTTGATTCGGCAAATATGCAAGCACAACGGGATTATCGATATCCACCGTGTGGATCAGTTCTCTCCACCGAAGTCATTTAACGTTGACGAACTAGAAGTGACGTCATTTATCAATGTAATACTTTGAGTGCTTGTCGGGTTTGGATGCTCGAATCCAGGAGGTGACGGAACTGATCTACAATCAACGTTTTCGGTAAAATCACATATTTCTTCCACAGCATTAAACAACATGCCACTCGGACAACGTCCCGTTCCAGCTGGAAGATTATCCTTACACAATAGGAATAGGTCACACGACCTGAAACTGTGGCATTACGGATACCATAACACAACGACGCAGGTGAACGTGATGAATGGGCGCTGTTCCATTTTCATTGCCTTAATGACGGCAACTTCAGCGTTGACTAGTAGATATAGACTGAAATGAATTTATCAAGATTGCAAGTATTTAATACGGAAAATACGGTAGTAGGTCAACGCTGGCCTGTCATCTGCTGTAGTTGCATGATGCAATCGTGCTGTCAATCAGCAGCATTTTTGATAAAACAGACACATTTTACAATAGTGACCTTCCTAGAGATGGTTATCGGTTGGGTAGGTGTCGAAAACGTACACTACTGCATATATGTACCTGGGAATTCCCTACACTTCATACTTCAGGCATTCATCATTCATGTAGAAGCCCGTAGTAATATGGCTAGGTTATGGTGGCTAGGAAAAATACAAAAACAGTCTCATTCAATGAGAATTGGAGTTGTAAAAATTGAAACCAAGCGACCTATACATAGAAACCGTTTCCCGTCCATTTTTCGATGAGTGAGATCATTGACCGCTTAGGTGCAGATAAATGCGAGACATATGTACACTAGCCAGTCGACCACGTTCTGTAAGCTCGCATTCTTAACCTTGGCGTTTCGATGTTATGTTTTATCGTTTGTAAATCTGTGCATTAGTTGAAGCGGTTGCTGGAACAAGTGAAATTGTGGAAAATATCTACACACGCAGCCTTTGCTCGGTTTCGGTATCGGTTTAAACTGTCTTAGCCGATACCTGGCACGCTGCTGATAAAGAACGGCGGTTTTCTATATTATACAAGCAGATGAAAGGTATTGTGAAGAAGGTACTGTGCGTTTGTGATATTTTGCGTTCACATGAGTGAGTAATTGCATTTGCTTTAACGAAATTGACTGACATTTCTGTTCTCAGGGCATTTCCTCCCTGTTATTTGACCTTATCCCGGGTCTGCTCGGTTGTACTGGATGGTGCTATTACAGCCCGTTTGTTCCGGATGGTGTGAAGATTGTGGTGTTTTGGTTGTGCTGTCGCTATTGTTGGAGTGTTTGTGGGTGGATGGTGTTGTTGTTGTACCGGTATATAATGTTATTGTGTGGTAGTGTGGTTATAGTTGTGGTAGTGGTAGAGATGAGGTGATGGCAGCCTAGTTGCGCCTTTGGTCAGTGGCGACCCTTTGTCGCCTCTCACATCCTTCGCCTAGGACGAATACAGACGTCACGATGTCTGTAACCACAAGACATGAAACATTTAAATGAAAAGAAGGGAAATGATAGGGATTAAATGATAAGCGCGTTGTCTCTGGCGAAGTGGTAAATCGTCATCATAAACTTCAGATCTCTGCTCGCCAAGATGTCCCGAATAGGAGTACCCGGGTGTCTGCCGATTCTTTCGGTCATGT
>KB672935.1:1826217-1838640 GCA_000349145.1 Anopheles dirus | reverse complement strand
TCCATGTTATAGAAAACATTCTCGTGTAGGAACTTAATTTTTTTCAAGTTGCTGGGACTACTAGATTCAGAGATATTGATTTTTAAATTTGAAAAACATACCCGGGTATGCGGTCGTAGACATTAGGGTTAACCGACAAAGAATCCATTACAGACCCTAGTCTCCGTCAAACACGTATTTACCTGTAGTTGAAGGTGCCTTGTCGATACTGTATCCGGAATCAGAATCCCCAGACGATATTCGTGTGTTCCTGTTACATGCTACTGATTGCCGACGGATACATGCTATTGCTTGTGTGGTGTACAATATCTCCAGATTTGTCCCTTTTTGGAAACGAATAATTGAAACGTAAGATTTAATTTAAAAATAATCATAAAGGCCTTTCTGCCAGTAGAATACTCCTGTAGAGTTTGTCGTTCATTTCATTTCAGTTTTTGAATTAGGACAATTTTGATTATCTAGTTGGAAAAACACAAAGGAATAATATTACCAACTTATACACGGATTAGCTCCATGGAGATGTAGCAGAATAGTGTTCCATGCTTCTTTTTTCTCTTAAGATTAACCAATGTAAAAAATACTTCTGACTTTTTATTTCCATATTAAACACTTATGAAAATAATATTATCAAACCACTCACAAACCCGTGTACTAAACAATGTTAAGAAAAAAATAAAATAATAACACATAAACTGTCATTGAGGTCTCCCTCTCTCTCTCTCTCTCTCTCTCTCTCTCTCTCTCTCTCTCTCTTCGTGACACGCTTATAGTTGAACGTCGTGCCTCATAGGCGGGTCACTAATCGCTCTTACGTTGTCCGCAAGGTCCAGCTTCATCTAGCCATAGAGCTCTCTGCGTTATTCTGCTGTTTGTGACGAACAAGCCCCTCACGAACTCTTTCCTGGTGAGAAATGAGTTAGGCATCCTTTTGGCAATCAATTGAATTGATTGAATAACTCATTTCTGCACAGCTTACCTGGCATTTTGCGTTTTTGGCGTATCACAAATGGAGCTAATTTGATTCCACTTCTTACTACTGAGACATTGCATAACTATAGGATTGCCATGATAGCATAAGAAGAAAGAATAACAGTCGTTTCGATTCGGCAAATACGCAAGCACAACGGGATTATCGATATCCACCGTGTGGATCAGTTTTCTCCACCGAAGTCATTTAACGTTGAGGAACTAGAAGTGACGTCATTTATCAATGTAGTACTTTGAGTGCTTGTCGGGTTTGGATGCTCGAATCCAGGAGGTGACGGAACTGATCTACAATCAACGTTTTCGGTAAAATCACATATTTCTTCCACAGCATTAAACAACATGCCACTCGGACAACGTCCCGTTCCAGCTGGAAGATTATCCTTACACAATAGGAATAGGTCACACGACCTGAAACTGTGGCATTACGGATACCATAACACAACGACGCAGGTGAACGTGATGAATGGGCGCTGTTCCATTTTCATTGCCTTAATGACGGCAACTTCAGCGTTGACTAGTAGATATAGACTGAAATGAATTTATCAAGATTGCAAGTATTTAATACGGAAAATACGGTAGTAGGTCAACGCTGGCCTGTCATCTGTTGTAGTTGCATGATGCAATCGTGCTGTCAATCAGCAGCATTTTTGATAAAACAGACACATTTTACAATAGTGACCTTCCTAGAGATGGTTATCGGTTGGGTAGGTGTCGAAAACGTACACTACTGCATATATGTACCTGGGAATTCCCTACACTTCATACTTCAGGCATTCATCATTCATGTAGAAGCCCGTAGTAATATGGCTAGGTTATGGTGGCTAGGAAAAATACAAAAACAGTCTCGTTCAATGAGAACTAGAGTTGTAAAAATTGAAAAAAGCGAGTTGGACATAGAAACCGTTTCCGGTCCATTTTTCAATGAGTGAGATCATTGACCGTTTAGGTGCAGATAAATGCGAGACATATGTACACTAGCCAGTCGACCACGTTCTGTAAGCTCGCTTTCTTAGCCTTGGCTTTTCGATTTTATGTTTTATCAGAAGAAACCTCAGAAACGTGTGTAGTGTGATAAGATATCAGCAGTTGGGTATGGGATCTCACTTCCGTTTGCCGTTAAACTAGATTTATTACGTTTCTTACAGAAGCGTTGGGTATTTCGCAAATTGACGTTAAAATTAGATCAGACGCCACATTCGGCAAGTCAACCAAATGTGTTTTTCTTTCGTTTGGAGCAGGTTCCAATTGATAACAGTTTGGTCTCCTGATAAAGAAACAAAAATAAGAACGATGATATCGTAGAAGCGCGTAAGCTTTCGTCTGGAAAGAGAATATGCATTTAATCAATTTATTACGAGAGGCACTTTCAAATAAACTTTACACATTACATCCTAAACTAAATGCCACAAATATAGTTCTCTCAATGATCATAATTTCGTATTATTTGCATTTGCTACCATGATTATACTGTATCCAAAAGAAACGAGTAACGTCTTATGCAAGATCGTTTTCGATTTTTTGCTCTATAAAACATTGATCCGAACATGCCTTTATATATTTTAATTTGTTTATTGTTTTGAATCACATTGCTTGATAAATGGGAGTGTTTGGACAGGAACAAAAAAAATCAGTATCATATTTAGACTAATTTTGAAACATTCAAGCCTAATCTACTGGAAATCCGTCCACAAATGGCGAAAATCGTGACTTATTTAAACATATTTGGGAATGCATTTCTTGGAATATTTCGGACTGCTAGTTTATTGTACAAATCGTTATTGATTGATTATCAATTTGATTTTAATTATACGTTAGGTCGTGCTATAGTATAAGTAGAAAGTAAAATGTTTGTGTAGACCTTTACGGTCTGACAAATTGTAATTGGCTTCAAATAAATAGTTACATAAACTAGTACATATATTTATCCATAAATAAAACTATAATCTTACGAAACGGTATATATTAACTGTCTATCAAAGCTACCACAACTGCGTAACCAATCATAATGAAAACCACAATCAATCTAAAGACGTATAGAGTACAGTGATTAATATTTTTAATTTTTCATAGTGGCCTTCAATATGTTTTAGATTATTTTTTATGATCATTTTTGGTACACAATATATTTTTGTCTCTTTTATTTTAAAACCTTATAAGCAATCCTTTAGGCTTGGTGGTTGTTCTATACAGTAAAATATACTGTATTATAGGTTCTGTTGGTTGCTGGTGCCACGTGTGCTTTAATTGAACATAAATTTTCCGTAGATTATCTTTAACTCTCGTAGTACTGTATGAAGTTCATGTTTTTATTACTTATTAAACTTATAAATGGTGCAATAACGTTTTTTGAAATATATTTTGGTCCTCAATTTTTTAGCAAATCATTCCAATGTACAATGTGTAAGGTATTAAAATGTAATAAAACAGTTGCTTTAATACAGTCGCTGTTTAGTGCATCTTATCAAGTGTCGTGAAATACAACGCTCTGAAATGGGATCCCAGTCGGTGAGAAACGGACACCGTTGTGTAGATGCTTTGCCATTCCGGCAAAATAAGTATAGGTCGCAATATGTTGGATGACTCAGAAATGTGCTGCCACTTTTCATGCAAAGCTCATCGAGACTAGCAGTTGAAAGATTGATTATCTGGGGATTGAAAAAAAATGGTTATTTTTATAGCACGTGGTTGAAATAGCATATTTAACTACCTTGCACTTCGAGTTTTTAGGATCATCACATTGTTTAGCATCACTATTCCAGTAGCTGCCAGGGGCACAGTGCATCACGAAGGGTTTCTGTTTGATGCATACATAATAGTCTCCACAGTTGATTGGACTCGCTGTAAAGGCGAGCTCAGTATCTTCAATTTGACTACAAAAATCCTCTGGATTGATAATGCGATCATGTTCACAAGGCACTTCTTTTGGATCGTCGCAATACAGGTGTGCGGGATTCCAATACGTTCCTGCAGCACACTTTTGAAGGAGCGGTTTATGATCGACACAAATATAATATTCCGAACAGTTCGAGGGACTTTTAATAAAATTTGGAAGATGCGAGTCGGCCGTTAGGCAAAATTCAACAGGATCTGCTGAATCATCCATGTTCGGAGGTGTGATTCCAGGGCTTGTAGTGGTAGATGTAACACTGGTTGTCGACAACTGTTCGGTTGAGGTTGATATTGGCGGTGTAGAAGTTTTACATTCAGATGCATCGTAGCTACACACTTCGATAGAATGATAATACATCCCTTGAGGACAGGTGCCGTGAACGTACGTATCTCCATTGCATTGGTAAAATTTGTCACAATTCTCAGGGTCTGGTACAAACGAATTTTTTTCCACACCATCACACAAACTTGATGGCGATGGTTGTTGCGTAAACACTGCTGGGACTGCCACTCCAAGCAAAACTATTACGGAAAATACCCTTCTGGCCATAACGATCTGCTGAGTGTTACGGTTTCGAATGGTACTAACAACTTTTTCGGCCAATAAAGCCTTAAATACGAAATTCGAAATGATAAAATTCGAAATGATAAAATATCTGGGTCATCATATCGTAGTTTCGAGAGTAGTCTTATCATTGCACTACTTTCACTGGCAATGTTGTACCGATTCGTGTGTGAACAAGAGTAACAGCACCTAAACTCGTACCGGCTGATTATCATTCAGAATGTTGTGTAAATTTTGTTTCTTGAAAGTTCATTTGAATAACAAATAGTTCTAAACTTCATAAAATTATACATGAGTCAAGGAATCGGATTGGACCAGTGGTGTGTACGTAGCGGCGATGAATTTTACACGACAGTGCTGGTACCACAATCCCATCTCTGTCGTTGCCTCCTACTACCATCATTTGGTATTAAGTTGCCAGGATTGCATTGGTCGTTCAGTTAAGTCTAGCGAGATTAAAATCAGGCATGATCATCAGGTTAATTCAGGTTGATTGGTTATTATTTACCATAACGACTTACTACACTAATCTCACCACCGTAGCTGGTCAGTAAATCCTTGCTAGCGCGGAATGATCCAAATGGGATTATAGCACAGGTCCTGGCATGTGAAGATCGGTACCAGTGGGCAAACCCCAGCCCCCCAGCAGATCTAGCTCGATTTGGTTTTTAATACTAGGTAAACTTTTGTAAATAGAACCGAGAAAATCTAATGATTGCTGATAATAACTAACACGTAAATAAAAAAAATCACTCATAGGTCACGGGGGCGATCATTGGGGACGGTCTCCTATCGGCTGTGGGTTTCCAATTTGGCTATGCATTCCATACATGGCCATAGCGAGGTAGACACACATTGTCAAGCTCAGTTGGGGTTTGGTTTTGCTTTAGAACAATGAAGCCATCGGTCAACGAGACCGTTAGTTTTGCTATAAATTAGCAGCCGTACAAACTTTACTGTGAGAAATACATTTATCGACAGATGGCGATAGCCGCAGCAGACGTACGTGAAAGCTTTTTATGGCAAACTTATCACTTCTTATCAGTTTCCAGTGGATTGATAAAGCAATAACTGTTTTTTTGTTCCAATAATTTGTGAGTCGGTATCAAGTTGGAACTGGCGAAAATGTATGAGAATTTTTCGTCTAACTATTTTTTTTCTAACTTTCTATGTCCTACGTTAAGCTTTTATTTCATTAGCGCTGGGATTAAAACTAGTTTACATTCGATGTAAACTAGACTGTAGTGCTTCGCTAAAATGCCGTACTGGAATTGACAGTACTTTCATACAAAAGTAGTAATAAGACTGGAATAAAAGTTGTGGAGCTTATCGCATTGGAAATCGTTTCATATTAATAGAGTCAATAGTCAGCCGATTCTTGATCTACAATCTCCTGCCAATATACGGTGTCTGTAAGACTAAATGTGATTATTATGTTATAATTATATTACAAATTATTTCTCATCAAAGCTTATAAAATTGCTAACGATTTTTGCATACGCGTACTATTTACAAAAACATTATTTGTAAATGATTGTTATTAACAGCAACATCAACTCAAATAGTAAACACAAATTTGTAACCTACATGCTTGCATTTGCATTCTCGTAATGGTAGTATCGGTGTTTTATTTGATGTTTCGCAAAAACTCACTCGAGCAGAGCGTAACGTTTATCCGGTCAGTACAGGTAGTTGCACGAGAGTGATGCCTCATCCCAGATGAGACCATCGTCACAACGCTTCAGCATCGATTTGCCCTTGTAGCAAAGGTAGTAATGCCGTTCACTTTTGGGGTGCTTCACCCAACGTGCCTGATCGTCCATGCAGCTGACTTTTTTTGGAACCAGCGTCGGCTCGTTCACTTCCGTGTAGGGGGTAAAGTTCTGACACTTGGATTCAGCAATTGTTGTGCACCAGTTGTTCAGCGGGTCCCAGTGAAGTCCCGGGGCGCAACTGTGTGGATGGAACTTGCCATTGTAGCAATAGTAGTACCTTGAAATGATCAACAACAAAACAAAACGGTTGTATAATTCGTTGCAAACATTCTCCGCTGCCAAACGTTACTCACTTGGAACAATCAAACCGGTCGGCGACAAATACGAGCTTCAGTGGATCGTCTTTCTCCGGACATACTTCCTCCTGTAGGTCGCAGTTAGCCAGATTGGGCTGCGTGCACTGGCTGTTGGCTGCGTTGAAATGTAGCCCTGGCGCACAACGCTGCAGAACGGCGGTACCGTCGAAGCACAGCACGTACTGGGAGCAGCTGCGTCGATGCGGTATGCTGAGAACTCCCTGTGCAGGACAGGTATACTCCTCTGTCAAAAAGTCATCGGGCAGGCCGTGATGATTTTCGTCCAGTATAATTCCATCGCTGGTCGGTGGCACGAAGGGTGTGGTCTGAACGGTTGCCGGGAGCTTGGATGTGCAACTCACAAGTGCTTGTGGTAGGCACAGTCGCCGAAAGTTGTCCCAAAATAGCCCGGAAGCGCACTCACCATGCGAAAGGTAGCCTCCGAGGCAGATGCGGTACCGACCACAGCTGTACTCATCGGTAAAAGTGGCTCCGTTGCGCTTACCAATGCACTCTTCATCGAATGCCAGTGTGACACTCACAATACCGACGAACAAGGTCGCGGCTAGGATGTTCATGATTGGCTTGCGAGACCGGCACAGTTGTGTGGTGATAAGGAAAAACAATTCGATCGATTCCTAACACTACCGATCTGTGGTCGAGCTGGTTTGTGGCCACAACACTTTTGTGGAACGCAATGAATCGTTTCACTTTTAAAGAATTGGTTTTTATTTCCCGAACAGCACGTTCGAGGAATGACGGATGGTACACTAACACGAGCTATCAGCCTAAGTGACGGTGTGTAGCATAAATTGGAAAGCTCGGTAAACACACTTATCGAATCGTATCTTAAATGAACTTATCGTTTCTGCACGATCACGATACAACGCGAAGAGCGTTAAAGTGTCTGCCGCATTTGTTGTCTGCGTTGGAGATGCATTTTTTACACACTTTTCGCGTGCGATAAGCGTAATTATTTCACGGAACGAATGTTTGTTGTTAGAGACATTTTGCACGACAATAGATTTCAATTTTTCCGCTGCACTAAGCTTGAAATGCACTTTTGGCGCTTTGTAGCCTGTCTTTGGTGAACATAGGTAGGCTGGGAACATTTCGGTACTTGCTTAAATTGGGGGTTTCTATTCGAAATAATTAAATATAACCGATCGAGTATGATGGTGTGACAAAACGACTTAAATATATGTGGCTGGCTGAAGGTTTGATAGTGGACATCGTTTTGATTTATGTTGGTTGTTCGAGTTATTACAGCGGAGCTTACAATAACATTCAACTCCAAATTGGCCTATCAAATATTGCTTTATTTCATACAAAACACCTCAATTGTAGATTCTGAAGAAACCGTATTACAGCACAGCGTCTCAAACTCAGACGAAGATTATGTACTTCCGTGGAGATATAAATCAAACGCACCGAGCGCCACCCGAAAACAACCCCGAAGCCCCGTTGTCTGGAGCGTTGGTGAGTAAAACTTTGTCGTCATACCAATAAAAACTGCGTCGAGTCCAGACTCTGGAAAGCCGTTTATGATAGGTCTGCGAAGGTCCAGTAGTTGTTTTTTTATGTCTGCAAATGATGGCGAAAAATGGAACCGTCGCACTGATATGCCTGTGTTATCAACACGTGTGCTTGTCTGGACAGTAATGGATTAGGATCACGTCCGAGACGATGCGGAGAGAATTGTGTAAATTTTGCGGTTTATTTGTCTGTGACGTAAAAGTAACCGACGCGGGAGGTTCTGGGAAAATGGTGATATCTTGCCAGATTTGGTTGTATCAAAAAATATTGCACACGCGTAATCAACTATGTGAACCACAGTACAACCTCAACTCCGCCATAACAAACAGATTAATGTACGGCATATGTGCTGCTTAACCTATCCAATTACTGGCACTTGAAAATAATGATAGCGAAAGAGACACAGATAAAATAAATCTCTAGGAAAAAATGAACACGAAATTGCACGTGAGGATTAACTACTTTTATCGTCACGGGTTTGTTATTTTTGGAAGAGCTAAGAAATGCTGTTATCTTGGAACGGTATGTCTTGCGGATTCAATCGACCGTGCAGGTATGGAGGTTTACAACGGCTGAAGAAAGCAAAATTTGAATCAGTGACGAATCAATGCGTGCTGTGACTCAATGCGGTTGTAACTAAGCAGGCCCTACTTCGGATAATAAAGGTAGTATAAACTAATGCACTGGTATTTCTTTGTTTTGCATTGGGACTCTTCTACCTTTCCCAAATGCTCTTTTTTATTTTACTCTTTTTCCTCGCGGTTGTGTAGTTCACACAACGTTAAACTCGCCGCTGATTTACCTCATAATGAAAACGGTTAAATACAATATGAACCAACTACATTTCAACGGATATTTATATGACAATATTACTTTTGAAGAACGATCTTTTTTCAGCACAAGACTCTTCAGGTGGTGCAGAAGGTGTCGGAAGGTTTTAAGAAAGTTTCCAAATGCTTTCGGCAATGTTCAGGACAACCGATGGAACTGACTTACCGCTGTCAAAATTCTTGCTGGGGCGACGGTTGGACATATTTCGGATGTTTTTTCTTTAAAGGACGGTCTGATTGTGCATGGTAGGTAATGGATCCCCCCTACGATAGATTGTATTTCCATCTACGGTTAAATATAAATATGTTACAATCTCCAGTCCATCTCCTCATAATTTGCACACATTATCCATCACTCTGCTAAATTTTTACAGAAGAGATATCCACAACAAAGCCTTGTCATCAAGTATTGGGAAATTTGAATGAATTATTTTCATGAAATGGTTTCAAATTTGATATCATTGCAAAAGTATGTTTATTCTTTATGATGATGTGCTACAAAATGATTGTCTTTTATACATATCCTTTAGCACTTCTTAGGATCGCCAAAGGCACAGAGCTTGAGGTCCGAGTAGAAGATCTGGTTGCTTCCACAAGACTGAATATTTGGCTTACCCAGAACGCAAATCACGAACTTGTTACAGTTACCAGGGTGTGGGATCATGTCGATGATGACGCCCTTGCACATGGCCTTCAGCTCGTTCTGGGTTGGTTCGGGACCGGGTGTGGTAGCCTCTGTCGTTGGTTCGGTTGACAGGGTCGTGGCTTCGGGCTCTACCGTGCAAAGCACATTTGCTTCGTAGTCACATACGTTTCTTGTCGAATCGAAGATGGTACCAGCCGGCACACAGGTTGCTTCAGGACCTTCGGTCTCACCCTGGCAGGTGACGAAGCTGGCACAGGCGCTCAACGACGGAAGCAGGGTACCATCGGGTTGTCCGGCACAGCGATCACTAGGTGCTGCGGTTGTCGTAGATGGCGCTTCGGTACTGCTCACTTCCTTCGACGAGCTTTCGTTGGAATCCTGCTTGGATCCGTCATCCTCTTTCGAATCCTCCTTGGACTTTTCCTTCGACTTTTCCTTCGACTTGTCTTTGCCAGCGAAAGCGGCAGAACAGACGACGGCTAGCACCAGTAGAATGCACAATTTCTTGTTCATCGTGATTCAAGTGATCCGAGATTCGAGTGTGATGTTGAAGCGAGTTCAAGACTAGCTTAAATACCGTTTCGGACATGGGTCGGAAAGATAATGAACCAGACAGAATCAACAAATTTGGTTTGCTCAGACTATACGCTCCAAGTCAGACAGCGGTGGGAGATGTGATAAACCAAACTCATGTTTTTGTTTTTGTTACGTTTCGTATGAAAGGTACATAAACAACTTGAGGTAGTATATATTTCTAATTGTTTTATTCGGGAATGGAGAATAGATATCACGGGATATTTCTTTAGCGTACATATGATGTAACTCGTCTGTAAACGTCGACCCATATTTGGCTGGCCGCACACGTCACTGGATCACCGAAACCACAAGTCGCCAATTCCGCTATGAAGATGGTGTTCTCCGGGCACTGTTGCACGTTGGGTTGGCCCAACACGCAAATGACGTAGCGCGTGCAATCGGTCGGGTGCTCCAGCATACCAACGGTAACCCCACGGCAAAGATCCGTAGGCACGCTTGGGTCTAGTGGGGGGCGCGTTGGTTCTGCTGTTGACATCGGTGGTGTTTCGGTACTGTTGCCTGATGGGCCCGGTTCAGCGCACTCCACATTCTCCGGATGGTCACACACCTCTCGTACCCAGTCGAACAGCGTTCCTTGGGGTTGGCAGGTGATTTCCTCGGCAATGTCTTCATTTTCGCAGCGGAAGAAGTTACTGCAGTTACGAGAAGGTGCCAGAGATCCATCGGGACGACCAGCGCAGGCGCCTCCCTCGTAACATTGCACATTCTCGGGATGGTCGCATACCTCTCGCTGATAGTCGAACAGAGTTCCGGCCGGTGCGCAAGTAACTTCTTCGTTTTCCAGCTCATTCATGCAAATGATGAAATTAGAGCAATTGGTGGCCGGGATAAGAGTTCCGTTCGCACGGCCTGTACAACGGTTTTCCTCCGTCCAGCACGTCACGAACTCAGGATGGTCGCAAACTTCACGCTCATAGTCGTACATGGTCCCTTCAGGAAGACATCCAACTTCTACCTCCTGACCTCCTACGCAGTTGACGAAATTCGAGCAGTTCACTGATGGGAACAGTATGCCATCCGCTTGACCCTGACAGCGACCTCTGTCAGCGGATGAGTTGCGTGGTACAAAATTGCCCTGGATGAGGTTCGGCTGCCGCTGGAAACTAGCCAGACCAGCACCTACCAGACAACACAGTCCAGCAATCACAAGTAATTTCTCCATTCTCGAATATACGACGGTCTTTTTTGCGGTCGTACACAAACTGATGCCGAGTTCCTGGCTGAACGGCAGCTTTATAGCACGATTCAGGTATATTGCCATTAAGCAAATCTCAATCTGACCCATTGGTTATCGAAAAGTGGTCAGTAAAGAGCATAAACAACGCAGTGTTAACGGATTCAGATTGTACCTGATAACATGTATGCCCAATTTGATTAGATATTGTTGCCCTTACGTCAAGACGTCATCGTTCCAGACTATAATATTTTTATGAAAAATAAATCTATGAAATGAAATATTTGGATTTGGATGTAATTTGGATGGATTATCTAAGTAATATAGATGTATTTTTTTAAACGATTTTGTTTAGTGATAGAGTCAGAGTTAGGATAGGTTATTTGTATTAGTATGAGATTTTATGTACCTGAATAAATGTATTTAGTCCTACCATAACCTCAGAAAGCGTAAGTTTAGTAAACGGTCTATAAAGTGGAGCAAAAGGTATATAAAGTGGAGCTATCGAAGCAATATGATGAATGCATACATTTATTCTTGAGAACATGAATAAAACACCTGTATCACAAACATGATTGACGAATCAGCCTGCAATGATAATATTGATGCTTTTCCATAGAGATTAAAAGTTCCTCTTAAATCGTTTATTGGCTCGGGTGTAAAAAATACCACGTGGCTAATGCAATGCTACAACAGGTTCCAGCCCCGAGCAACCCCATTGCATGAAGCAAATTTGCCATGGACCATGGAGCAAATGGTCCAGAGTGTCGATTTCTAGACAATACGTCCATAAAGATGACGGTATACCTTTTATCCGAGCAATCAGATCTACGTGCTCCATAATTCGTTAATTCTTCGTTAAGTGAAAAACTGCAATCTGCGATGAAAGCTTGCTCGAGGTGATGTACGTTCAAAACTCTTGCCAGTTTGTTGCAGCATGCTCTAGAACTTGGGATTCGAACCGGGATTCGATCCGGGATTCTATCCGGGATTCAATCGGGGATTCGATCTGGAATTCTATCTGCGATTCGGGGTTCGGAATCCGGGATTTGATCCGGGATTCGATCCGGGATTCGATCCGGAATTCTATCCGGGATTCTATCCGGGATTCGATCCGGGATTCGATCC
>KB672935.1:1813062-1825683 GCA_000349145.1 Anopheles dirus | reverse complement strand
CCCCCCCCCCCCCCCGCGTCGAAAACATTCGGATTCGGAGGATCGCCCCCAGCTAGGATCGGATCAAAGGGATCGAATTCCACATGGGATCGGATTTGCACATCACTGCTTGGGATAGCGCAGCTTCTCTGTAAATGCCCGTCGAATAGCTCTGTTGTTAGGAATTCATTTAGAAGCAATCCTGGTCGGAAGGTACCTGTACGATGACTGACCTGAGGCAAAGATATGCTAACGGAACAGAGATGTTCGGGGGATTTCTAACAAAAGCGATGTACTGATGTTACCTAGATTTGAAGACATTTCAGTTCCGTAACATATCAATTTTTAGTCTTGTTTTGGCCACCTTTTTTACGTGGATTCACCAACAACTTAGGTGGAAATCAGAGACTGCCTGAACTATGCTAAAGGAATGCACCAATTGTAAAGGTAACCTTCATTATGTTCATTGGGCACGCGCCACGTACTGCTGTAACAAACCATAGCTTGGCAGAAAAAAATGTGTTCGGCAGAATAGTATTTTTCACCAGGCAGAGGTCACTCAACCGATGCAGCCGATGCCGGAAGTGCTGTATATTGCCTCTCTG
Organism: Anopheles dirus; assembly: GCA_000349145.1. NCBI lineage: Eukaryota > Metazoa > Arthropoda > Insecta > Diptera > Culicidae > Anopheles > Anopheles dirus. Next base: position 1,825,099 of record KB672935.1, on the reverse strand, counting down.
ATATTGTTCATAAGCAACATTCCAAGGAACCTCAGTGTCTCCTCCATATTCGTGTTCATATTTGTTTATTTACTTATCCACGCATGTATGTATTACACATAGGTCGAAAATCGCCGCTTCGTTCGTTCGTTCTTCATTTCTCTTGGAAAATATCTGTATATGTTAGCTGTTATGTAGCAGTTTAGACAGTACGCACAAAATAATCGTTCAGGGAAAATGTTTAGAGTAACAGATGATAGGCGTGTCTGCCATTGGCAGTTGACCAGCACTGAAGAGGTATTAATTAAATAAACATGAAGTCAATAACCACAGTTAAATATCTAATCACATATTTGCGTTTAAGTAATGTTTTATTGAAATTATACAATTTCTTATCCAAACGCTAAGACTCATCAATTATGAACTATACGGTGGTACAAAATTAGAAGTATGATGCATTGACAAACTCTGGAGTGTATATTTGGAAAATTAATCATTTCTTTTTGTAGGGCAGTGAGGCTATCCGTTTTAATGGACATACGAGACGACTCTCTGGTAGACCTCAACCCAGGTTCGGCTAACAACACAACTGCTTGAATCACCAAAACCACAAGTTGAAAGCTCGGGAATAAAGATGAAATTATCAGGGCACTGTTGAACCGTCGGTTGTCCCAACACACAAATCACGTATTGTGTGCAGTCGCTAGGATGTGCCAGCATTCCGACTGTAACACCACGGCATATATCACTGGGAACGTTCGTATCCAGTGGGGGTCGTGTTGGTGCGACGGTCGAGCTAGGAGGACGTTCCGTAGTGTTACCATTCGAACCAGAATCCCAGCACTTTACATTTTGCTCATGATCGCACACCTCTCGCTCCCAGTCGAAGAATGTACCGTGGGGTTGGCAAGTGATTTCCTCAAAGATAGATTCATCCTCACAGATGAAGAAATTGCTGCAGTTGCGTGACGGTGCTAGAGAGCCATCTGGCCGCCCAGCGCACATGTCGCTCTCCCAACACAACACATTTTCCGGGAAATCACATACTTCGCGCTGATGATCGAACAAAGTACCGGCCGGTGCGCAGGTGACTTCTTCGTTTTCGATTTCGTTCATGCAGATGATGAAGTTTGAGCAGGTTTCCGCTGGAATGAGCGTTCCATTGGCACGGCCGGTACAGCGGTTCTCCTGGCTATAACAAGTCACAAACTCCGGATGGTCGCACAATTGACGTTCGTAGTCGTAGAGCGTCCCTTCTGGAACACAGGGCACTTCGCGTTCACTGCCTCCCTGACAGGTGATGAAGTTGGCACAGTTGGGCGAAGGGAAAAGGCTACCTTCCGGCACATCATCACAACGATTGCGATTGACAGGGGGTCGTCCAGTGGAAACCCAGGGCGGTCGGCCAGTTGACACCCACGGTGGTCGACCGGTGGACACCCACGGGGGACGTCCGTTTTCGTTTGATTCATCGGACGAAGATGATGACGAACTTTGTAACGAGCTACCTACAAGGTAGCACAGTGCGATCGTAAAAAACTGCCAACGTGTGTTCATTTTGCAGATTCCTGTCCGCTTTCTCGAATCAGAGACCAGACTACTTTGCACTGCGTCACCCTGACACTTGATGTGCGATGGTTTATGCACCCGGGCATATATAAGAAACCCTGCGCAAAAGCATACATTGATCCTGTCGATATCGAGCACTTATCAGGATCAGATTAAGCATGATGATATATGACCATTGGAAAACATAGCGAACGGCGGTAGATTGACACACGGGAGCGATGTTTAAGACGAAGGCGATTAGATATATAACGGTATCGCGTCAGGAAGAAATCCAGCGCGTTTGTTTGTTGCTGGGAATAACGGGTTGATTATTTTCCAAAAATAATTTACACAAAATAAGAATGTTATTAATGTGCACTGAATTATTTAGGAAACATGTATTGAGTACTGGTCAGTGTATGATAGCTTATAACGGAGATAAATACATCGGAATCATAGATGAAAAAGACGAGGATATACAAGTATTTTGCGTCGGCCCTGCCCTTATCGGACCCTTATTTATTAGATAGACCAGATAGTGAGACCGGAGACCACAACATCGAATTCGTCTGGGGGTTTTCTGGAAATTATCGTAGCAGACGCGTGCGTGTTATAAGTCGCAGTATAATCAGTTTCTTACGATGACGTATAAGATAACATATTTATCGGCTAACCTTTTGATATGTTTTGAAAGGGAACGCCACATCGTCACTGTTTCCGGCACATTACGTTGGTAGCATTCTGACAGACATAGAAACTTGTATTGATAACAATGAGACATACAAAACTACAATTTACATCATTTATTAGGGAAGATTTATATTAGCTGGGCACTCCACGTTTTCTGGATCGTCACATTCGCTGGTTGTCGGATTAAACCATAAACCGGTCGGGCAATATAACGCGTAAGGATTACCCTGGTAGCACGAATAATATCGATTGCATAAAGTAGCACTTGGAACTAAAGTTCCGTCCGGTACGTCATAGCATATCTCTAACGGATCGACAGTAGGGGGCGTAGGAGCTGGAGTGGTAGATGATTGTTCCAGATCGCACTCTACATCGTAGCGAGTTCCGCACCGCTGGAGCGTTTCGTCGAACCACGCAAACAAAGGACAGGAGAGAAGGTATGCGATGTGATCGATACATTGGTAGTACCACTGGCAGGATTCAGTGCTGGCCACATAGCGGAAATTAGCCACATTGTCACACAAGGCAGATGGTTCCGGTTCCGGTGCTTCCGGTAGCACAGGAGGCTCGGTTATTTCGCAATCCGAATCTGATTTCGGTACGCACTGCTGGTGCTGCATGGAAAACCACTCATCGCCTGGACAGATTTGCGGATACGCGTTGCCATCGATGCAGTTGTAGTACAGGTAGCAAGCGTTCGGGCTTGGAATATAGCTTTGATTAGGAGCCTCTTGACAACGATCATCCGCGGCCAACACGAAACACTGTGATGTGATCAGGAACGCTGCTGCACACAGAACCAGCTGAACACGTGCGATCTGTGGAGTCGTCCACATTGTTGTAACTTAACCAGCACTAGCTGCATCACCGCACGCAGATGGAAGTTTTATACATCCCATTCGTCCTACAAGAAGCCAATAAACCACGAAATGAAGCGCCTAGATAAGTAACAAGTTGGCGTCTATATGTTGGGCAATAATCTTTCTGCCGTATTTATTGAGCCTTTAAAAGAAAACGAGTGGACATCTAAGATGCCGACCATTAGACAGCAATTATTGGAACAGGTGCAATACATGTCACATTCTCCGGCCGATCGCAGAGCATCGTTTCCGGGTTGAACAGTAAACCTTCGAGACAGCTGCTCGGATAAGCGCCCTCGTTGAAACAGATGTAGAAACTGTTGCAGTTGTCTAGACTGGGAACATAGACACCGTTAGGTTGTCCGACACACTGCTGATTACCCTCCTCCGGTGGTCCGGTCGGTGGTCCGGTTGGTGGGATAGTTGGCGTAGTAGGTGGCCCCGGTGGAGTTGGCACATTGCACACAGCCACAGACGGTGAAATACACTCTCGTGTGGTTTGATCGAACCATAGGCCGGGCGCGCAGTATAGGATATATCCGATGCCACCCGAGCAAACGTAATACGCTTCACAACGTTGCGGACTAGGCACATACTCACCGTCGTCCACGTTTTGGCATACATTCGGGGTAGGTGTTGTTGGCGGGCCATTTGGACAAAATACATCGATCGGCTTTCCGCAAGACTGCTGCTCTACATCGAACCACTCGCCGTCGGGGCAGATGGTCGGGTAGGCGGTGCCTTCCACACATACGTAGTACTGGTTGCAAAACTGAGGGTTCAGCACCATTTCACCGTCGGTTACACCATTGCATATCCCTGGAGTCGGTGCTGGTGTGGATCCGGGAAGGCCAGGGTTACTGCATACCGCCTCTTCCTCCGGTATACAGTCTTGTGTGCTTTCATCGAAGAAGAATCCATTACGACAGATCATGGGGAATGGTGTACCATTAAGACAGTAGTAGAAGAGCTGACAGAACTGTGGGCTTTGGACGTAGGAAAAGTTTGGACGTCCAAAGCACTGATTAGGTTCTGATGGACCGGGAGGCGACGTAGGCGTTTGTGTCGGTTCGTCTATGTCGCACTCGACCTCAAATCTATTGCCGCAACGGCCCAGCGCTAAGCTGAACCAATATCCACGGGGGCAAGACAGCATATAAGCAAAGTTGTCGATGCACTGGTAGTAGAACTGACACGAAGTGTTGCTTGGTAGATAGGTGAAATCGGGCAAACCTTCACATTCCGGCGATGGAGGCCTTGGCGGTGCTTCCGGGAGTTCCGGTGCGGGTTCGATGTCACAGTCCGCTTCATCTTGTGGCACACACCGTTGCAGTTCCATGGAGAACCATAGATCTTCGGGACAGGTGTATCCGTACGCCTGGCCATCGATACATGCGTAGTAGAGGTAGCACGCTTGCGGACTCCTCACATAGGTAAGATTGGGTACACCGATACAGATTTCATTGTATGCGTAACTCGAGGCCGCCAGTAGGAGGCATCCAAGGATGGTTGTCGCCAGAGCTGCAATTGAATCATGAATATAATGATTAGCAAAGCTCACTTTAATCCCTATCCAGTGTTAACTTTTGTTTTTCGTTCACATTAACATTATCTCACCTTTCATCTTTGGAACTTCACTCTACGGTACTAATTCACACAGCGGTGTACCATTTAACGTTTATATAGCAAACAATTCGTTAGCAAATGCTGCGGCATACACTCACCAATGCATACACTCGTGGTCGCTTGAATAAAGTTATCTGTTATCGGACGAGCCAAATTGATGGTACTTCCGACAAACTGACCAGCTTTATGGTGGATGGGGTCCGTGTGGCCGAACCATCGAAGAAGAGATAATTCAGGAAGGAAGTTGTAAATACACAATACCGCTTAGGGTCCGGCACTCTCGGCATCTTTTCAAGGCAAGCGGGCGGCGCGCTTTGAAATTTGATGCTTATGTCAGTCCGTCATGGTTATGAAACGATGGATGATTATAGCAGCTGTTCATTGGTTGATTAGACAGAATTCTGCAGTATTACTTCATCGCACTTCTTTGTTGGAATGCAATAGGTTATTTCTGCTTTTGATTTCACATGCTATTGAAGTCATTTTCGGGTTTAGTTATAAATATTCTGTATTACTAGAGCTGGAAGCTGAGTAAAAAAAGCATAGTGTTTTGATGAGTAAATGTATAGTTGATTGATTGAATTGCCCATTATCATCAAATAATCTGTATTTACTCACAGTGCATAGTGAAGCTATAATCGGCATGTAAGTATTCGATTCGAATCATAAGGGGTCTCGAAAATTGCTAGAATGTTTCTAAGGGAGTGTTGGAGTGTGTTCTGATCTTGCTTACTAATTTGCTTTCCGATATGATACAATGTACTCTTAAAAATATCTCAATCAGAGCGGCCCAGTGGTTCTCTGTTAACGGAACCGATCTTCACAAGACAGGACCGGCACCAAATCTCAATAAGAGCGTTCCGCCGGTAAGAATTGACTATCCTGGTAAAGTTAACCCTATAGCGACAGATATGACTCGTTAGTCGAAACGGTAAATAAAAAGATGAACAAATGGCAAAATAAGAATCGAATTTATGTCACAAGTGTAATATGTAATTTATCACGAAGAGTGTATGATATCAATTCGGTGTTTATAAGTTTAATGTTTTGTCAAAATACTAATCAAACTAAATTTCTTATTATATTATAAAAAACATCTTGTACACCGAAGGTATTAGGAATTGAAAAACAAATCCTACACTAAGCCGAGCAAGAGAAACAGTTTTTTTCCAAATTAATTTGAAGTGTACATGATTTCCATAAAATTAAATGTAAATGATCACTAATTCGGATGAAAGAGTATCACTAACAAATTACCAGAAAATAGAACATAATTTACATAAAATATAAAATTGCTCTAGATGTTAACATCAATACAAAATTAACAAACTGTAAGCAACATGCACCTGTAAATGCAGTAATGTAAATTTGTAAATAAAACATATTGGTTAAGATAGCGATGATAAACATAAAGTAAGTTGGGTTGATACTGACAAAAAACAATAAAACCATAATTGCGTTGGTGGATATTCGTTAAATCGTAGAAAAAATAACGAAATAGAAAAGACCGGCATTTTTTTATTAGGAGTTAGGAGCGGAATAAAGTAGACATTGAAATTTAATATTCCCACGACGGTCGGTTACTTCTGCGCACAAACGGCCTTGGATGCTAGATCGCACTGGGATGTTTTACTATTCCACAAATAGTTGGTTGGGCAGCTCATCAGGATAGGGTGCAGCCCGATGCAGATGTAGTACTGCTTGCAGTCGTTAAAGTTGGGATAGAATATTTCACTACCGTAACAATCTGATTGGATATAAAATGAGAGTGTATCAAAACGGACACGTCACTGAAACGTCAGCTTCCAACCCTTATTAACAAACAAACTTACCGGGAGTGCTCAATATTGTCGTCGTTTCCGAGGACGGAGTAGACGTTTCCGGTGCGGCTGGGTTCGGTAAATTGGTGCAGTCCGTGTGCTCTGGGAAGTCGCACTGGTTGGTGGCTGTGTTCCAATACACGCCGTGCCCGCAACTATGCAGAATCAGCTTGCCGTATGCGCAGATGTAGTAGCTTTCGCAAGACGTCGGATGGGCGATAAAACTAAACTCTTCAGGCGTACAGAATGGGTATGGGTTTAACGGTGGGTTAAAGGAAGGTGACATCGTCATCATTGGAGCTCGGGTAGTGGTTGGACGAATCGTTGTCGATTCTAGTGGAAATCGTGGAGTAGGGGGAGCCGTTGGCGCAGTGGGGATATTGGTTGGTTGGATTGGCCGTTTAGTGGTGGTACTCGCAGTAGGTGGCGCAGTGGGAGCGGTTGGGACATTGGGGAACGCTGTAGCAGGACTAGGAGCTGTCGGAATAAAGGGTGTCGAACGGGTAGGTGTGGGAGCTGTCGGAATGGCCGCGACGGTAGAAGGTGGGGCTAAGATAATCGGTGGCAGCGACGGAGTTTGACCACACTTCACGAATTGGGCCCAATTACACACCATCGAAATCGGATCGAACAGTGTGCCATGTGCGCAGCGCTGAATCTTTTGTGCATTGTACTCGCAAACGATGTAGGAGGCGCAGTCGTCAGTAACGGGCAATTTTTGTCCATTTGGCATAGCCAGACATATCTAGAAAGAGAGAGAAAAAAAACAATGAAGACGTTATATAGCAGCAACTTTTTCAAATCTAAAGGTATCACTTACATTATCAGATATAAATCTTGCTGACACTGAACTCACTAGAAGCCCGACCAGCATCAAGCCGATGGCTACAAGAGATAAAAAAGTCATATTGAAAAAAAGACAGTGGTAATAATTTAAAAATAGCTAACTGCACAGAATTGCCACGGACGGGTAACTTCACTCTACCTTGCATTGTTGCGTCTCCTGATCGAACGAAGTGCACGACTGAATGATTCGCTACTAACTATACACTATGATGAAATTTTGTTCCTTTCCACAAGGTAGATATATTTATACCTTCAGGCTACTGAGCGCTACTCATTGAAACGCAACTCATGTTTTTGGCGCTTGTCATTTTTTGCTCCAGTTGTATTTTTTTCCCATATCTTAATTACCATCTTGAGTTATTCGGGCGTTCGCATCATGGAGAAGCGCTCGGTAGCCGGTAGTGAGCGGAAGTGACACAACAGTGAACCAATGGTAAAAGAATACAATGAACTGGACGACAATGCTAACCCTTACTAAGTAGTATGAGATACATGATGGCAGGAGCAGTGAGTGGTGTGTTAGTGGTAGGCTATTTGAAATTGAATTTGAAAATTAAATTCAATGAATTCAACAATATCTCAGTGAAAAATGCAATTAAAAATCATTTATGCTGCATAAATTGTCGTTTTAGTTTAATTAATCACAACTAATTTTTGGGTTTGTTTTAATATTATTTCTATTAGTTTTCCTATCTTGGACATACCCAGATGCTACACCATTAAATCAGGTCTCAGCATCTCATGATATATCACTCCAAGCTGGTTCATTCAAATACATAGCATATTAAGAGACATTACTTGTGGCAGGTAACTTCACATACTTGAGAGTGTTCCTAACAAGAATGTTCCTAACAAGAATTACGCATATGAACGTCAGAAATATATACCCAAACAAAGTACTTTCCTTAAAAAGTACTAGTCTTGCATGTTGTTGCAAACAGGTAACAACATTTGCAGTTCAATGTGTTTTTGTCCCCTTCTTGTTTTTGATACCAAAGGGACATGCTTTTATAGGAACTAAGGGCGTAAATCGATTTTTGGAAGTAAAAAGCAGTAACGGGGACAGTAGTGCAGGAGCTGCAAAAATTTCAGAATGTTCCGACCAAAGTTGTTAAAATAACACCCCTCGAGGTTGTGCCTCACGCCCAAGGACATAATACGACATAATACAAAGTATTAATAACCGTTCGTTACCACCATACAAAATCATTTGTTTTCTTTGCTCGAACGATAACGATTATAGTGTTTCAGTTTTTTTCCCTTTTTGCAGCTGAAGACGTCATCCGGAAGCGTCTGTTATCGTCGAACGGTTTCTATACTGGGTAGCGTTAAGCGCAACCACCAGTTTGAATAATTCCAAAACCTTCACTGCCTGCCCAATCGATTGCCAGACGAGTTCACAGTTTGTCATGGTTTTTGATAGCATGTTGATGTAAGATTACGAACGATTAAGCTGGTATGCAGACATGAGGGGAGTGTGCTGAAAATCGGGAACAAATCACCATCATTCTCGGATTGATTTCTAACCGATTAGATAGCTACTGTGCGGTATGGAGCGTATAAAATACCAGCGATATGCCGTGAACGGTTTTGTATCGAGGACCCACCTGTGCGATCAGGATGATGAAAGATTCAAGTAAGTATTTTCAGCCTAAGCTAGATTTGAAAAGGTATTGAAGAAAGTATTTTTTACCTGGTGTTGTTTTAACTGTTTTCCAGAAGCGCGTTCGGCAGGGCTGTTAGCTCTTCTGGCGTTAGTCGGTTGTGCCACAGCTCAAACAACAACGGTTCAAACACCAACAGATCCATGTGTAGGAGCGAGCGACGGTTTTCTGGCCCACCCGACGGATTGCACCAAGTACTTCTCCTGCTACGGGGGTATGGGCTACGAACAGTCGTGCCCTGATGGAAAATACTTCGATCCGACGCGAACGCTGTGCGATGTAAAAGAGAACGTGGAGTGTGTGGTTAATAACTGCCCCCCGAATGACATTGTGTACCTACCGATTCCTGGTGTGTGCGATAGGTTTACGATCTGCATTGGTGGTAATGCTTTTGAAAGTAGCTGTGACGAAGGCCTGTACTTCGATGAGGTCCTGCAAGAGTGCAATTTGAAGAACGAAACTAATTGTGTCGTTAACCCCTGCGTACAACCACCACCAGATCCGCCTATACTGGAAATGCATCCTAATGACGCAAATTGCGCACAGTATGTGATTTGTTTGAATGGGGAGCCTATAGTTAGAGATTGTGCTCCAAATCTATTTTTCGATCCTAACGTGTCCCAATGCGTTCAAGCAGACGATTGCATTGTGAGTACTCAATGTTAATAGCAATTATCGTTTTATTATACTTATTCCGTATTAACGCTTTTTTTCTGTGTCAAATTCTAGCCATTGGATGCGGCAGCGACAACCGTAGATCCACTTGCAACTACCACGATCGACACAGCCACGATCGACACAACCACGACTGATACAACCACTACTGTAGCTGTGTAACAGATGCTGGTAATTTGGTTTAGTCCGCTTTATATTGCTGATATGTAAATAAAGATACCGCCGCCCCCGAACAATGTGACACGCAATTCAAGAGTTTTATCTAGCCTTGTGTGGCTAGGTTTTCGGGGAAGTCATGATTTGCATGACAAATTTTAAGGTATATAAGCAGCTGTCTGCCCTGAGAGATTGGTTATCTTAAGTTTCACGTTAGCTTGATTACATCTGGATTCATTCAAGACTTTTACGTGTGGAACGAAATGAAAACAAAGATGGGTAAGTTAGCCAGAAGTTAGCCGAGTTAGTACACGATTGATATCTTAAACAATTCTACGCCGTGCTGTGCTGTCTTTGGATATAGTGATGATCCTGCTGGTAGCATCGTTCGTTGGAGTGTGCGTCGCTGTGGTGCCACCGACTTGCGATGTGACTGTGTCGTCCTTTCACCCAGATCCAACGAATTGCAATCAATACTACTCCTGTTTCCAAGGCGTAGCTACATTGCAAACGTGTCCGGACGGAAAGTACTACGATTCCACCAGAACACTGTGCGATATTCCGGCAAACGTGCCCTGTACCGTAGGTCCCTGTTCCGGAAACACTGGAGTGGCGGCTAAGGCGATTTCGAATATTTGCACCAGCTACACCTTGTGCCTCGATGAGAATCCTTTCAATCTAACTTGCGCCGACGGTACCCTGTTCGATGCAACTTATGGCGATTGTGTACTAGCACGAGATAGCAAGTGCGTCGAGAATCCATGCCTTGCGGTCGACCCGGCGACGGCTTCACCGGCTACGTTCTATCCGGTACTGAACTCATGCAAGAAGTACATCATTTGCGATAAGCTTAATCCAGTGGAGCGTACATGCGTCGGCACAACCGTCTTTAGCCGTACGGTATCAAAATGCGTTGCTTCTACGGACTATGTATGCCCACCCGGAACTGTGTAAGAAATTGTCAGCAATAAATTTAGCGACATGTTTAGCATTGATAAACTATTTTTATATTTCGAATGCTTCACGATGTTAAGCAGATCCATAGTAATCTTAAGTAATAAGATAATAATTGTTTGTATGCTGTTACATACATATATGATAGCTCTACTCGTTGGCGGAAACTCAACGCTCGAAATGAAATATATGGTTTATGTAAATGGAATATAGAAGTTACTTGCACTACCAAAACAAGATTTGTAGTAGATGAAATAATATTAAAAAGTTATCTTATTTAATTTAATATAAATTTTAAAGGGGCTATATTTTATTATTTTCTAAAAATATTTTCGTTTAATCTATGTCTCTGGTCATTCAACTTTTAAAAAATAGATTGATTTAATAACATTCAATATGTGGTTTGTTTTTTTTTGTGTTTGGCGTAAAGCAAATGTAATAACTAGGTATTTTATTTATTTATTTTATTTATTTATTTATTTATTTAATACTTTAATTCAACGAGCCGAAAGGCCCTCTCGAAGCGGAAAAAACAATACATGTAACATTAAAAGGTAACTAGCCTTACTGCCCGTATACAATTTAGTAATGCCGTACGTGTCAAGTTTGGTTCATAGCGGTCGCATACGGCATTGAACTGACCACATATAACAATGAACAATGAATGAACATTGAAAAATAAATATACAATTAAATATGCTACGAATGTAGCTAGCATATATAACGAAAAGCTTCAATTATGCAGAAACTATGCGAAAGCTGCGATTCCTTTACATTGAAATATTTCATCAGATGGAGACAATGAACTTTCTCAATCAAAGCTTTTGGATGCTTTAAAGCTACTTCACGAAGTACTTCCGTCAATAGCTTTTGTAAGCTTAATTTAAACGAAAGAGTTAAAGTACATGTTGCTTGGGCGTGAAAAAAAAAACAAATTAAAAGATGAGCGTGTTCCATAAGATGACAACGAGAGGAGACGCTTCAACGTAATGAATCGTAATGAAGCTGATCGTGCGGACCCTTCAAACAAGGTGGAATGTGGATCAAACGCCCAGTAACGACAGGTTCAGACAGTTACAACAAAGACAGCCAGGCACGACGGCCCAGGCCAATTCGCTCCCGTAATACCTTAGTTCTGTAGACAGTGTTGTAGAAATGCAGCACTGGTACGGGTACGGATCCGACGCCTCTCGTAGGATACTTAGGCTCTCCGTACCCT
>KB672935.1:1772865-1808208 GCA_000349145.1 Anopheles dirus | reverse complement strand
CCGAGCGACCTGGAGATCGATTGGTGACCAGGCCATGTCAGCACGACGTGCTCAACCGTGAGCGGGCCAGATAAGAAGATAAGAAGAATACCTTAGTGATTGACACTCTATATGGATCCCTAAAATGACTTCTTTCCTGGTATCATCTTACCAGATGACGGTATACGCTGATGACAAACACACCACCAATTTGCCAAAAATACCAATTACTGATGCTTACTAAAAAGATCGAGCAGGCGACAGAAGTTCTTGGTATGCAGTTTTGGTTTTTGAACGAGTTAAAAACCAAATTGATGGTAGCACCACTAGCTACCCTACTAACAAACGCTAATAGCCTACGTGGGGGTGACGTACAGATCGCACCCTTGAAGTCGTTGATGTGGAACTACACGCAAGAATGCTGGCAGCCGACTTAACATTTTAAAGCCTTATGAAACTTCACCATTCTCCGAATCTTCCTTGACGAACCAAGAAGGGGACCATATGTATGTGTGGAAGAAAAATGGAGGAGTCGCAACAACCACGAGTTTTATCACTTGCCCGATGACTTTACTATTGTGCACGAAACTAGACTCGCCAGGCATCAGAGGGTTGGCAACAAAAGAAATAATGGAATAATATCGGGAGGAGACATTTGGACATTAGCAGCAAGCAATTTCGTCGAGAAAAACATCTTACAGGGTGTAGTCTCCCTGTGTAGTCCTGTGTAGTCTCCAGTGAGGACGTCAAACACACCCTATTCCGTTGGTATAGGTTATGTCGTTTGATGACCAAAAATCGCTAAAAATAGATCATCAGCTCACAAAGGTTTTTTAAGCAAAAAATTGTAAATGAATTAGTAAGTTGTACTGCAGCCACGGTGTTATAGTCAACAATAGAAAAACATTTACTTTTTACCCGTGCACGGTTAACACGGGATATGCTATTGATTATCAACTGACCAGAGGTCGGTCTGCTGCCTGTGGCAAGTGTTGTTTGATCATCACTTACTAGCTCGTCAGTTGTGAATCTTATGTTTTGTTTTTTTCCCGCTCCACGCGCAATACAAACACTGCCACACGCTGCCAGCCACAGCCAATGACAACACATACCGTGAATTTAATACTTTGACTTTTTTGTCTCCTCATTCATGCCCGTCGACTTCGGTCAGTTGATGTGATTGGCTTCACCGGTGACGCCGATAAGCGTTTGTTTGTGTTTTCTTGAAGGTAAGAATTTGTTGGTTACGGAAGGGTCTACTGGTGCCGATTGGTGCTGCCCTGTCACACTGGGCAGACCTCGAACCTCGCGGCAGTGTGTGCAACTTGTTGACCTACCTATCCAACGCGCCTCAACGAAAGTAAACCGAAAAAGGGTCGCAAAAAACCCAATGCCACCGCGGACTGATTCATCGGTCAGCAAGCAGTCCCGCTCATTCGCATTACATCATCATCGTTGCGGTAGTAAATGTAAACTGTGAAATTGACCGACTCGAAGCTCACCGTCAGTGCCACTGTGGGTTGATTATTTGTTGCAAACAGAATAGATCGAGAGATAAAGAGAGAGAGAGAGAAAGAGAAAAAAGCCGGTCGATCTGTGCACATATCGAACAAACGGGTGGATTGAAGCTGTGGTCACTCAACGATCTGTTTGCACTGAGCACTGAGAATCGCATGATCGCGTGATCGTATCGTCCACCGACAAGTACAGCGATCGCAGAAGCCGTCCGGTGCCGAGATTGTCGCATTGCGCTCCACGAAGCATCACACACATATGGATCTCATTCGGGTTCGCGATCGCGAAATCGATCGAACGTGCCGATGATCGATGCTGTGTGCGTGCCGGTGCGTAAACAGCTGATTAATTAGCGACACGGCGTCCCCCGGCAGCGACCATTGTTTCGATGTGCGTGTGGCGAACCACCATACACCGATCGCACACTGTGTCAGCGTGCTCCCGTGCGAAACCGGTTGCTGACTAAGGTCTTCACGCGCGCTGGTGCTGGTAATGCAGCCTATCCCGAAGAACGACTGCACCGTGTGTACACCGCGGATGATGAGTGCCGTGTGCTGTGGTGACAGTGTAGACCGTGTACCGTGTCCGGACGCGTTGCATGGTGGCGTGTGGTCGTGGTTCGCGTGCGCTGGTGACACTTGAGCAACAACAACGAGAAAGCGTCCCCGCGCTTCGTTATCGCGGTTGGAAGTGAGATGATTGTTGTGTCGCTAAACGGTGTGCGCTAAACGTCGGCGGTACTGATAAGGAGGAAAAACTATTCCGCGCGCACCGCTTCCCTTCGTCGGCGCGTTGAATGCTGCTGCTGTCGCTGCTGCTGGAATGCGTGTGCCTGCTGCTGCCCCGAGAGAACCGCGCTGTCAGTTTTCTCGCTCGTGCGTCCCGCGGCGCAGGTGGCCAGTACGGGACCGATACGCGAGGAGAGCTTGCGAGTCGCTGCTCGACGGGAAAGATATTGGTTATCAAACGGTGCCGCTGCGAAAGGTGCCGGAGTATCCATCGGCCAGCGGAACAAGTGTGCTTAACTGCGTACTGGTGTTGGTGCCCAACGCACACATACAGTCTGTGTATGTTAATTGTACTGTTTACTTCGCGGTGGCGGTGTTAAGCAAACATAGAAGAGGTACGAGCGGAGCGATCGTTCCGGGACCGCTCCGCCGTACGAATGAGTGAGAGAGGCATCGAGTGAACCCGAGGGGCTTTGGAACAGGAGTACTGGGTGGGGACAAGAGCGCGTCCGGTGTATCGCAGAGTCGCTGGGTGATATCAACAGGGAGAAGTACCAAAAAAACGTACATGACAAAATCGTGTAGTGTGCCAATGGGTGAGTGTAAGTGTATATGTGTGCAGACCGACTCAACAGCGACTCTCAAGGTATTTACAGCAAGCTGAAGCAAAGGTACATTCCGTGCGCTACGCTTCTGACGTACTCCATACCCCTTTCAGCGGCGCATCTTGCTTCAGGTGCTTCCTCCACGGTTGTCCGAGGCACCCGAGAGGAGCTAGATAATGGCCACACGTAGAGTGTGACCCGAAGAGAGATTGAATTGTTGTAGAACGTACTGTGAATGTTGCCATAGGCCTCAAGTGCCGCTGATTCAACACATCGGATGGAATTTATCGTGAACTGCAGTGATAAAGGCGCACGAGTTTTGTGAAAGTAGTGAGTGCTGTACCGCCAACCACCCACACCTACTGGATAGGGTCGAGTTGACCAAGAACTGCAGGGCGAAGGTGGCGCAGCATGTTGCAGATGATGAATCGCACGAAAAAAAGTAATCATCAGGGTGGCCAGCGCGGCAAGGACGCCAAGGTGGGCCGACATGGAGTGGGCGCAGGTGCGAACGTGGGACCGGTAAAGCCATCTTTGGCGCCAATGGCAACGCAACCGGCGTGCGTTCCAGGTCACACGACGGCCCTCGCTACCGGTGCCAGTGGAGGTGGTCGTACGAAAAAAGCCAAGCAACCGTCGGCGAGCAAACATTCTGCCACTGCTACCACTGCCGGTGCTGGTGGTGGTGGAGGTGGTGCGGGGGCCCGTGGTACACGTGCCACGGGACGGGAAACGATCGCGCCCAAGGCCTGTGGCCCCGGCACGGGCGTTGGAGGCTTGGCCTCGACGTCGGAGCAGTCGGTCGGACCGAAAATGGAACGATCGAACAGCTTCTTTCTGACGCGCAAGCTGTCCAGCCTGTACAGCAAGCTGAGCGGAAGCCGCGAGAACGTGTCGACCGTCGCCCCCGCCAGCGCGGTCTCGCCCGGTACGGATGCCCATCCGTTTCAGTTCGTGCGCAGTCGCAGCATGTCCGCGATACAGTTGAAACGGGCGTACCGGCGCAGTCAGAATGAGTCCACGCTGCAAAACCTGCACGAGGACGCCATCCTGGAGCGGTCGGAGAGCACCGAGGAGACGGCACCGGCCGCAGACCCGGCACCGTGCGACGCGAACGTGCCGGAAGTTACGCCACCCACGCTGCCGCGGTTTGAGCGGTCGAACAGCATACTCGCGTCGATAAGACGCAAGATCAGCTTCCGCTCGGAGCGCCGGTCGTCGAACGTGTCGAATTGGAGCACCTCGCTGCAGAATCTGCGCCAAGAGGATTTCATGATCAGCTACGACGATCTGAGCTTCATCGATTACGATCAGTTCAACAGCTACGAAACGAACCTGCTCAAACGGCAGCCCAACCGGGGGCAGGATTCCCCCGCCGACGGCTCACCCGGCTCCGGGGGCGTAAGTATCACGAGCCAACCGGAGGATGTGTCGACTCAGCAGGGCAACGGCCTGGAAGTTTCCCCGACCGCAGAGGCAACCAATGCTGGTGTGGTTCGGCGTAGACGGAAAAACGATACACTGCTGAGGACAACACTCATCCGGAAGAGCATGGATGTGGAAAGCAACCTCGATCGGGACAAGAACGTATACCGTAACAGCCTGGACGCAGAGAAGCTGCTGTGCATCAGCAAGGTGAATCGGAAATCGTTCCGCTGGAGCGCGGACGTTGAGCGTGACGTGGTGGCACTGGATCTGGACAGTGCAGACTTTGCGGCAGCCAAACCACTCGCGGAGCTGGCTGCTAGTCGGCAAACGCCGCCGCCAGAGTATGATGTGTGTGACAGTGGCATGATCGACGGGAGTGAAAGTGCTAAACTTTGTGCAACTGAAGATGGTGCCGGCGATCAGACGTTGACGGGTAGCAGCGTTGGATATGTGAGTCGCAGCGAGAGTCTTAAACGATGCAGATCGTACGGTGGAGAAGGCGGTTCCGGCTTTGAGGAAGGTTTTGGCCATTCCGCAAAACCAGTGCAGGTGAGTGTAAATGTAACTACATACGTTAAACGGTATAACGTATGCATTAGAAAAAGTGACAAAATGTTTCGATCCAGTGATCGGTCAACTAGCCAGTGGTCAATGTATACTTGTTGACAGCATACTATTAAAATTTGGTGCCTCTATCACTTCATTTACATTAGCTATGGTGAAAACAATGAAAGAATTCCATTCTATGATTTGTTCGTACCGCCTGCTCAATCCGTGCCTAACAAAGTCGGCCATTGTGACACACTTCGTATTGGCCGGATACTATCGGGCAAATTTTTATAAGATTTTAGTACTTTTGGACAAGGGAAAGCCCATCGAAAGGAAGCCTGGTTCTGGCCATCCGACCGACGGACGGAGGGCAAGGTTGCCACTTCTTTCCGTGCGTTGGGTCGCGAGATCGATGCAACCGGCCAAACGGTCATGAAGTATTTGGCAAAAATGGATGTCCACATACGGAAGCGCCAGTCAAAGCCTGCTGTGCCGGAGCGCCAGAGTGGAACCCTGAAACAACGGCCGAACATTCTCATCAAAGAGATCTTCTCGGCGAAACGGAACGTTACGGTCTGATGGACGGCGAGACGTACCTCACTTAGAACGTCAACGACTGGCAAGGCAAATGCAACTTTTCCTTTTCAACAATGGAAATTAGCAGCGATATGAAGTTAATAACGCATACGAAGTTCCCGACGAAAAAGTTGCTGAGGCTCACAATCAGCAAAAAGGAGATCACATCACGTCCCGTCTTCTTTTCGTCGGGGCTGGTGAGTGACCGATGAGACTTAGAGTACGAAATGCCTCCCAGAGTTTGCCACCTTCGTCAAATATCTTCGTCATTATCACGGAGATGATGGCTTGGTATTTTGGCCACATCTAGCTTCTTCCCAATCCTCGAAGCGAGCGCTATAAGAAATGGAGCAGTTGGGCATTCCGATGGCGCTCAAGCACACTAACCTTCCTAACGTGCCCCAGCTCCGTCCGATCGAGAATTTTTGGACAAATTTGAAGAGGAGAATATATTAAAATAATTTCGTGGTCAAAACCGCGGATGAATTGATGAAAAAGGCGACCATGGAACTGAAGATAATGCCAACAAACTTTTTATTGACACCTATGGCCAAAGTCCCGGCCAACTGCCGCGAGGAGGACCGGAAGGGAGTAGACTTATTTTTGTACAATAATTAACAGAATATATGAAAAAAGTGTATTTTGGTTTGATAAAGTAGCTTTGACCGTTTTTTTTATCATCCGTTTGAAAAAAGTCGCTTTTTTAATGCATACGTTAGATCGATAAATGTCGGAATAAATTTCAGCAATAAGCCAGTGGTGTTCTATGGAGATTGCTCTCATGAACTGTTGACAGCAATGTCACATTCAAACTAGCACGTTCACAATACTTTTCTTCATCCATGGCACATCATCTTCAAGTGCCACAGTACCACCTAGGTCTGACATGTTCGGCCTGCTTTGGCTTAATTTATTGTCTCCTGCGTACGGGAAGACGGTCCAGTTGAGATGCGAATTCACAATATAAGACTTTGAGCTAGCGCACAGGATCATAGGATCTCCTCGTAGACCATATTAGTTGCCCTTCAATTCAGTTGTGAACCAAAGCATATCCATTAAGTGAATGGATGATTTTGACTCTGGTTGTAGAAGTCAAAACAATTATCTATCACTATTGCTTCAGAATCAGGTTACTTATTTCTTAACAATTCTCCGTGATCGTGAGGTTTGTCTGGTATCGAAGCCCCAGGTGATCGCATAGTTTGCGGACAGCTTTTTACGCCCAAGCATATTTACACTAAGTGTATAGGCTCTCGTTGAGCAGTTGTAGGTTGGTTTATTGTACTATTGCTTTAATGTGCACAGCATGGTATGTTCGACCTCATCGTAACGCGAACTTAGATAAATATATTCTCATTAATGCTTCTCCTGTTTATTTGACGTACCGACCTACCCGTTACCAGCAGAGCCGGTTAATTATTTTTTTTAGGGGGAAATTGGGGACGGAGGGGATTGGGGCACCGCAGCTGTCGTGTGTAGACTGGATACACTACCACCACAACATCGGGTTCCCCCTCATTAATGTTTTCAGAGTGTGTTAGCATTGATAATTTTTCAATTCTTTTTAAATATTGTTTATATTGTATACATGTAAAATGGAGATTTCTCTTCGGATAGCTTTATTAACGTTCTTACAACTGATCGGCTGCTTCGATTGCCTGACTGATTGCGACTCCTTGCGACTCTCTTGTCAACACCTACACAAACTCACTCATTTGACTGCAATGAGCATTTTCAATTGGGTAATGTTGTATCAAATTACGATTGAAATACGTGAGATAATTCAATGTTCTTAGGTGTTGATTTTTTACGACCAAATTTGCCGGGATGGACTGAGAACCCAAAATAATCAGTTTGCAGATCAAAATACTTCCATTCATTAGCCGTACGTTGGTACGGCTAATCTATTTTGGTGTTGTTCTAAACATAGCATCACATATCACTTTATTTGGATGGTTTGAACTACAATTACACTCTCAAGGGAAAATAGAAATGAGAGTGCTACAGTAGCTGCTGAGCAACTGAGCTAAACATACAATGGCGTTTCGCCTATCTCGTTCCATACATGCAAACACTGATTTGAAATGGCTGAAAAAATTGGACTTCTAGGTTTGCTATGAATTTGTTTTTTTATCATGATGCAACACTTACCTGTGAATAATCATAGTAACCGGTATCAACTTCATAGATTTGGTGAAACACAACAATATCAAAACTGTTTTCGAACATTTTGACAAGTCCAAGCATCTTGCGATTTTTAAGTGTTACGATTTGAATGAAACCTACTGTAAAATAATAAGAAAATAGGGAAAAATCTATGTTTCTTCAGGAATGTTTTACAAATTTTTGAATTCATAAAAATAATAAATAAAATATTTAATTTGTGGTCATTCTAATAACCAGTTAAAATGAATATAGCACCATAGTTGGTTATTAACGTGTTAGTCTATACCTTGGGCGTTATAGATTATTATTATGAGGATAACATTCTGCATTTTGTATTATTCTATCAGGCAATATAGTCAACCTTATCGGTAATCATTAAAAAATCAAGCTAATTTAAAAAGTAGATACTGGATGTTGGAAGAAGATACTGGATGTTGGAAGAAGATACTTAAAAACGATTAACTATTTTAAATGACAATATATAGGCAGACAATTTATTTTAGCTTTTCAACTTACTCACAAAACGTAAATATCTCTTGAGTGTAATGGGCGGTTAGGACTTGTTAGGATGTAATGGGCGGTTAGATCTAAAAAACACAACAATACGAATACGAAAAAATTCAAAACGTTTGACTGGTGTCTAGCATGACATGCACGACAATCGTCTGACAAGCGATTAAACAAAACGTTTATATTGAGATTTACTATACAGTCCAAGATATGGGTTTTATAAATATGTTTTTACATGTTTGAAGATATGGGTTTTATAAATATGTTGTACATGTTTTTACAAAACATAAACATAAACAATGTTTTACAAAATACAATCCAAAGCTGTCAAAGGCATCAGATTATTTCCACAATCAAGGTTCACAATGTATCGACGTGTTTTGCCAAGATTGCTACCGTCAAGTTGTGTAAACGAAAAAATCTATTAGATTTGTATGACGATAAATGTTCGTCATTCCCATTTTTCTAGGGAGACCCTCCATTTTTATAGAGTAAACCCTTCGATGTAATTCATTGTACAAATCGTAGGCTTGCTTGATGCTAATTTAATGTACCATTCTATTTCCATTCATTTAAAGCAAGTGTATCAGTTTTCGGCAATCTTTCAAATGCAAAACTGTTATTAAATGAGAAAATATTTTTTTTAAAGCATTCCATAAATCGTAAAACATTAACATCATTCAGAAAATTGCCAATTTATTTGTTTGCTCTAGTTGTTCTCGGTACCTGCCGATGTGACACATAACACATATAACATCAAATAAAACTTTTCTCGGTACTACACAAATATGTGTAGATTATGTAAATACAGTTTGCTAAAACATGGGAACTTATGGAAATGTTTATTATCTTTGCAACACATACGATGTTAAACGACATTTGTTGCATTTTAGAGCAATTTTGAGGTGTTTTGTTTTCCTATAGCTTCAAATTTTATTCTAATGGGAAAAACACAATCCATGAAAAAAATCTTCTCTAGATCTTCTCTAGCAAAAAAACATCACTCCCTTTAAACATTAGGAATATTACGATAATTATTAAAACAAACCGTTATAGTATATTATACCGACACTGATAAATCTTGAAGCATCCACTCATATAGTCCTTTAGAAATTTTGTTTCCAGTTTTATTACTTAAGTGGCTATGCTTTTTTTTCTTTGTTTGTTCTTCTAATATTGCGAAAAACTTTGACAGAAAAAAACTCTACAGATCGTCATACGAAATCTGGAGCAATATGGCTTTACCATAAAGTTGTACTATGGACACGCTTTTTCATATCATTATTTACCTAGCGTATCAGAGCAGCATCCAACCATTCTTTCTTTTTTTATGATACACCCTGAGTTTCGATATGGTTGAATATTTATATTTCATCTGTTGTTTTTTGTGATATGTGCAAATTTGTGAATGCAGCTTGTATGCATTGATAGCTGATCTATGTGATAGATCGTTTAAGTGGGCACGGAGTTTGTTTCTCGAAACTGTTTTTCCTCTTACTTTATTTGTTTGTCGATGGTAGCAGTTGCATTACAATAATTATTTCGCGACTGTAGATTGCTGATAAATCCTATGAGGTGGCAACTCGTGTTAAACTGAGCGATAACTGGGACGAAGCATAGAGCTATGCAAAAAAAATGTAAAAAAGACCTCTGAGCAATACCAATTGCTCCTGTGGAAAGACAGCAATTTCGAAAAATAAGAAGTAGGATAAAATTAAAATCTTAACCTGACTAATAGTATGCGCACTACAACCTAAACAATGTCAGCAATATTCACTTAATGTGCACCGTAAACTTAGGCATATTTAGTGTAGTGAATGAAGGCAAGCACCGTGTCTGCAAGATAGAGGGCGCCATTGATAACGCACAGAGCACCAAGCGCTAGTCCAGCCTGCAAATGCACATAACGGGGTGTTAATATTTTAAAGCGACATCTTTCGCTCCGCTTTTGACCTACCGTTCTCTCGGAAGTGATGTTCTCAAAGTCGTGCTCAGCCAGATAACCGTGCCAGTAGTGCAGGGCAGTACCGCCAACAGCAACCCACATGAACGTTCCGACTACGTTCATGATCGTGTCCGACAGCTCGTACTTATGCTTGGTGGTGCCAAAACCGAACGTGATCAGCTGGACACCGGTGTAGATGATGAAGCCTACAAAGACGCCTGACGCGACAATTTCCGCGTCAGGACTTTTCTCCTCATTCAGGTTCCAGGTACCTCCAATGCCGAGAAAATCGCCTCCATAGCCTGTTCGGTAGATGATCAGTACCACAATGTTGATGACCTGGACAATACAACAAAAGCGTGGGTAGTCATGAGAGAGGCTTCTTTCTGGCTCCCGTTTGGTGTCATAAACGCTGTGTCCGGCGCTAATGGTGTTTGCACAATTTAATTTGGAAATGCATTACTCGCAGGGGGTTTTACGAGCAACATTAGGGAAGGTCGTTACAAGAAGATGATCATGTTTTATAGTACACTTGTGGTAGGAGCGCAAGAAAGTGAGTGCGTGCTGTACGGGTCAACGGATTTTCTCGCACCAGAATCAATTCGGCAAGGAGATGTGTACACAGAAGAATATGAAGCAAAGTTAAGTGCTCAGTCGAGGCAAGCGAGAAATCCCTTCATCGGAATGTCATAAAAATGGCGAACGTATGTGCTACGGCCCATTATCCCGAGAGGGTTCGTACATTCTGGTGTGCATCGGTGCACATCCGTACAGTGTTTCGCTGAGTGTTTTTCCTCAGTCTAGAAAACAACGTTCGATTCGACCTGTGGTATCATTTTTATGGCCTGATAATCTCATCCGGAACGGGATGCGTTTGGATCGGTACCAAACTTAGTGTGCCTGTGTTTTAGTTTAATAGTGATTCTGTTTTGCCGTTGTTATTTATTTTGAAAAGCATATAATATTTTAGTTCGATGCTTTCAAACACATGTGCACACAGATAACAACACATGGAAAATGTTCTCAGATGTAATCGGCTAAGGTTACCAAAGCCGTTCAATAAAGTGAACAGAAATATCTGTGTTGACTGGCTGTATGCTCTTTTGCCAAATTTTAGCGAATCAACTTTGCACCAGTATGTAACGTTTTCGGTCTGGTGCGTAACCTACCGTAAAGGTGTTGTCGTTGTTTTGTTCAGACATACCTTCATGAACGAACGACAATAGTGGTGTTGGTCGCATTGCTTATCTTATCACGTATGCGAAGGCAGCGTTGGAAGCGATAATTCATTTCTTTTCCACGAATTGAGCTGCTAGTCACCGAGTTGTTAAGCTTATGGTGTTCAAAACCTGATTTTTTACCTTCAATATTATCAATATGCAATTTTACTAGTTTGCTGACCATTCGAACTGTCAGGTTTGCTAAAGGGACGAATGTTCAGCATATTATTCAGGTTTGGAATGTAGCGAACTAATCATCCGAACTAGAATGTGGCTTTTAATCTCTGATATAGTAAATATGAAGAGACCATTGGCTTGAAAACCTTGCTACAAACGCACATTTTGGCTATAAGAAGATAGAACTCATTGAACTGGCGTTTTCGTCAGAGCAGAAAGTCTGTTATCTGATGGGTGTGGTCTGTTTCGTGAGCTCATACGTTTGCTTGGTTGGTGTGATCACATACTTGACTTTACGATTCTTCAATGCTGGCCATTGGTGATGAGTAATGGTACATGTAAGCACAATCGAAGTGAAAACCGTTCCATTAAAGAATGGTATATAATGTATGAAACACCACAGAGTCAGCAGGTTATGTTTACAGCAAAAAAGCTTAGAGGCTGTAGCTTAAACATGCCGATTGTTTCAAACATCACTAAACGCGTAAATTACAAGTTCTGCAACACATGGGATTTGTATCGATCCAATTTTCACCGGGATTCTATGGGGAATCACTTGTTCTAGACCTAATCTTAACCATAAGCTCGGAAGCACAGTAACAAATTCGATTTGCTCACCACTTTGAACACTTTTATGAAAATGGAACCGATCGTTTCCGCGGACACCATGTTGATGCTTGAGGTAGCTGCGTACGATAGCGATGCACTACAATGATCACTTGTAGCTTTTGTAACACCTGTAGCGTAACCTTAACGGTGCAGTTGCTTAAGTAGTACTCTTCTTCTCACTGCTACTGTTAACACCAACTGCTGAATGGAAGTAAAAAACGTGTTAGACTTTCACTTTCGGCATGCCATGCTTTAAAATCAGTTACTGTCATAGGCACACGTTCGCCCGACAAACACCTACGTACGTACCTTGTGTCGGATGGATGAATTCTGACCGGGGTGCGATACGCGTTACCGCACTCCGGCATCCGATACTAACGTTACCAATACTACCTGCTTATCAGTTGAGTGGGTTCGTTTTGTAGATTAGATAAAAGCGAAATATGCTCGCTAGCCCTAGTCAAACGAACCAGCGACACCTTCCTTCGCATGACCTCCACTGTGCTGGTATTGGTGATGAAGTCAAAAGCAATTGCACGAGATAAGCACACGGACCGCCATGAGTAATGCGGTGCAAGGTGTAGACAACGCTGCTCGTGCCGGGTTTCAACATATTGTGAGAAATGTTTGCAATGTACCTGCGCTCTAAACGTATGGCACCATGTCGTGGGTCATCATGCAAGAATGTCGGCCAAATCGTACTTCAATGATGTAGGTTGTGTGTGATCTTTTCATGTATGCGCGTGTTATCACAACGGGAACTAAATAGAATATAGAATGCTGCAGAAACGGTGGAAATTTTAGTTTTGAAAGCTGTCTTTTAATAGTTCTAATTGTATCATTATACAATATAGGATACATAATCTATAAGAGAAGAACCGATTTTCGTAAATAATCCTCAACAATCTTTATTGGTAATTTATTAAGGTCAAATAATTGATTGGATGATAAAAATCACAAATGATTTTGCTTACTGGGTGTTCGATTTTTTATTTCTTAATTTAATTATTTATGAAGAACTGCTAGGGCACACTAAAAGATAGTCATTATAACTTGTACGATTTTCTGCGTATCGTACTGTATTTATCACCATCAAAGTTCATTGCAATGAACGCCGATAGTGACTAAGACATTCGTTGGTATCGGATTTACGACACATATGATTCACACAATGAGCGATTTTGCAAAACTACCAGCCTTATCTTGATTGATGTGGACTAGAATTTATATGTGTCCGATTTTTATTCGTTTCATAGTTGTTTAAACGTTCTGTGTTAATTCATCATGTGGTTAGAATATATTTTGAGGAAAATAATGCAATTTACATGTTTATATACAAAAACAGTTTGGCATTTCAACGATGACTGATATTTTTTGTCATCCGATTCTTACTTTAATCTTAAAGTTTCGTATACAATAAATGATCTTTTCAGTGTAAGAAACACACTTTTCTTATGTGTTGGTGTTTTAAATAAATAGCTGAACAATTACTTTTCGTACAAGGTATATCTATTAATATGTGAAAAAAGCATGAAGGAGTTTATTGTTGCTTGAGGTAATTTACTCCATTTTACAATTCAATCTAGGTTAGTAACTCTAGGTACACAAGGAAATCAATTTTCTCCTGTATTGTATCCTGCTGTGCAGTGTACAACCGTTCACCGATATTACGTTGGCTGGTATTGTGCAATGTTAGTCAGGTGATCGAGCAGAAAAACTTTATCTAAGTGCTGGTACGACTGAGTGAGTTGTCGCAGGTATATGTATGTTTTTTTTTCATCGAGCTGCGTTTTCCATTCTGGGAAATCTTGATAAGAAACATGAGCCCTTCGAATGAAGATAGAGTGGAGAATTGTGCAAATTTAACCACGAATTCAAGAATGTAATCACTTAAGAATATTTGACAAGGGTCCATTTGGGAGCTAAATGCAAAATCGACCAACCGGATGACCGCATCCGATCGCAAGCCCTATCGGTCCGTCCATGGATTCGCACTTCCAGGCGCACGAACTATCGATGGTTTCTTCCACCGACATTGGGCACCGGGACCGTGGGTGTTGGAAATTTGTTGAATATTTATGCAAATCAAGTATACCCGTTCTTGCAAACGACATTTCCGTTTGGAGTTGGAGAAATGTCAGCATGTAAAAGGACATAATAAAGCACTTCAAGTTCTATAAGATAGCTGGTATACCTTATTCGCTGTGTGCGTAAATATTTCATGACGTTTGTTTTCTTGTTTTATTGTGAATAGTCGCATTCATCAATTAGAAATAGTTTAAATTTGTGTTTCTTCTACTTCATGCAATGAAAAAACTCCATTAAATTTATTAATTATTGATAAAGAAACTAAAAAACTAATGAATTCATCTTTATTAAAAAAATAGTAGTATTTTTTACCTCTTTTTACTATTTCCATTTTTGATAAGTTGAATATTTCACATAAAATTCACTTGAAATGCATTACACTAAAATGGTACTTAAACTGAATCTATAACACCTTAATCTGGACGGTGTTTTGAGCGCAATGTTGGAAAATCTATTACATTTCGCATTACTTGAAGATGTAGTCATTCGTTGCAAAGCCGGTC
This sequence comes from Anopheles dirus, assembly GCA_000349145.1. NCBI lineage: Eukaryota > Metazoa > Arthropoda > Insecta > Diptera > Culicidae > Anopheles > Anopheles dirus. Next base: position 1,793,610 of record KB672935.1, on the reverse strand, counting down.
ATGATGGTCGGGCTTTGTTTCTCATTCTGAGGTAAATAGTCTGCTAATAGTGGTACTTATTTGCACTGTACCATTTTCTAAATCTGTAAGTCCGCTTTCATTTTAAAGTGTCGCTCTCCAACTCTAAAGCTCACTAAGTCTATCATTGCCCAAGAGCAATAGATGCCGCTTAATCCTCCATTCTCAGGAATATTGTATGCTTTGGTTGAGAAAATATTTGTCAAAGTCTTTGCGTCTCCGAAAAGCTCTCCCGGCGGGCGGAATATTCGATGCGACCGAAGGATATACTTTTCAAGGTCGAAGCTTAGTGTCTCCCGTCGCCAGCTCGACCCAGCGCCAGCCACTGTATTAGCTTAACCGAACGTAAATATGTGCTTTACATCCTTAGGCCTCCCTTTTCTGAGTGGATCCGTACCTCGGAGCTTTGGCGGTGTTCTTTCACCTTTGCGCTTTGGACTATATTCGAGCGTGAACGACCGACACGTCGACACGTGGTCTCTTTTCCTACTCCCTTCTCTTATTCCATCGACCATGACTCATTCCTACGCGATGATGATGGTTTACGACGTTGTGTTTAAAGTGAACAAAACACGCGCGGCGGGAAGCCGCGTACGAAAGGCGTGCTGTTTGATCCGTAACTTCAACATACTTTTACTCAGGATCCCCGCGGGTTGGTTATTAATTTTTCATACCTTTCACTTCCACGTAATGCCTTTCGTTCGTGCAGCCATTCGTCCTGCCCAGCGTGGGGAAGGCACTCACCAAACAATGTACGTAATGTTCATCCGACGCACGACATCAATCTGTCCAGGCAGCCGTCCCTTCCACGCAGATTGCACCATTTTCAAGGGACGACACCTCCCGCGCCTGTCCACAAACTTCGTGTTACCATCGTTGTCGTCACTTCATGTTATCAGAAAGCTCGGCGTTGTCGAAGGGATCGGGAAGCTGACGAAAAGACAACAAACCCTCGTCGCCTCGACATTTGTTTGCTTTTCACGACTTTCCAACGCCCCGCAGTTCGTCTATCATCCCCTCCACCCCTAACTTTGTACCTTTCGCGAAGGGTGATAATGTGAACAATTCCGAACAAGAAAGGACATTCACGTTCCACTACAATTCCGACCCGCCACCGTTCCCGTCGGTGCTGCCTGTAGTATATCTGCTGCCACCGCATGGGTGTGAGAGTTGTCTGGGTTTATATTCTGACTCAGTTCTGGACGTTATGTTTGCTTAGCCTTTGGAAAGTGAGCGGTTGAAAGAAGCGAATGGAACCAAAAATACATTTTCCTCCCTATTTTTCACGGGAGTTGTGAAGGTTTCGTTCTACATTGCATCACGTGGAGGGCTAACTTTGCTTTCACACGTTCGTGTCTTTCGTGTGGTGTGGTTCGTTTTTGGAGGTTTTTTTGTAGAAGCCGCACGTGGGTGGTTGTAGTAACTGCTGCGGTGGGTGTGTTAGCGTGTAATCGCGATTGTGTACCAAATCGACAAGAAGTCTACGATGCATTTGAACTGTCGTTAGTTTCCATTTGCGCGCTGATAGACTGAGTATTGATGCACAATATCATTTCAACATTTTGTTTGCTTTCGTTAAATGCATTAGTAAACATTGAGTATTACTATATTTATAGACAATTATTTGTGTTATTAATGTTAATAGCGCGTAAACGTTCAACGTTTTGACGCTTACACTTAGTCTTTAATTAACGTCAATATAATGTTAGTAGATTGTCTTACGTAATAGATTGTTAAAAAATGTGTATTATTTATTTTTAATTCCTATAGTTTCATCAACCATCCTATAGTTGTTAACATGGCGATGCTAATTATGTCGTTTGTAATATTAACATTTCGCGAAACAACATACAAATAAATAAAATGGTACTGGGAAAGCGATGATAACTCAAAACTTCTAACGATGTTAATCATTAAAATCTGAATTGCGTTTGTATTGATATTCAAACATTGCTGTTTAATGTCTTTTTAACTGTTGTTTACGGACTTAAGAGATCCATGGTTAATTTCGGAGAATTTTCGCCCCAAGTTGTTAATCCGACCAGCCGAATGCGAACGTTTTAATTTTTAATAGAGCGCGGTGGACCGTGCCGTGGCTTCCTTATTGGATGTCACCAGTGCAAGATAATGCGTAGCGACCGTAGAGCTGTTCGCTTCGGCTTTTCTATTAACGTCGCTCTTCCGCACACCATCGCACTATCCGAGGCGCAGGTGTAGGATTACGGCTCGCTTGAAACGCGTGGAAAACAAATATCCTTATGCTGGTGTTTCGACGGGGTACCACAGGATCGCAGACTAGGTTGTTGCGGGTTGTAGGTGCGGGTGCAAGAAATTCAACGCAAACGATTAGGGTTCGTTTATTTGCTCTGCCATGGACATTAGCGACGAAATGACTGTAGTCGTTAGTGCGAGCGTCACTGCTTATAGAGAACGCGAAGTATGTCCGTGTCTCCTGCGTGCTGGACTGGGGGCGTCTTGGAAATTGCTTGCACAGTAATATTGGGGTTGGCGAGAGAAATAATTTAATTGCGCAGCGCACAGAGTGTAGCTAGTCATTAATGAGACACCGTGCGTCTCCATGTTGGATTAGCGCACGCTGGTTGGGCCATGATAAGGTTGCAACAGTGGGCAAATAAATCCACCACAGTTATGAGAACTATTGAAGATGTTTGCAGAGATTAACAACTCAATTGTGTTGCGCTTGATTTATTTATTTTTTGTATAATAGATCGTTGCCATTTTGGTCGTATTTTTCGTATGGAAAAAAATATAACATCTAAAAGTAAGCTTTTTGCGTATACAACACATTGGGCCATCAATGCAGATTTAATGTTGCGTATTTAAAGCTTGAACATCTTTCAATATTATTATTATTATATTGCATTATTTGTTCTTTAATTATTGCAATATTCGTCCTATTCTCATACTTCGTCCTTTTTTATTTCAATGCCGATTTCATGTTTCATATTGAACGCTTAAACATCTTTCTATAATATTATTATTATATTGCATTATTTATTCTTTCATTATTGCAATTTTCGTCCTTTTCTTGTACTTCGTCCTTTTACTTTTTACTGTGAAATGATGCAAAATATTAGCCAATTAGCTGCATTTATGAGATGTTGAGAATTAAGATTCAGTTTTTTCATGTTGAAACTTATGGAGGAACATGTAATCAACGCAATTAAAGTCCATCCAGCGCAAATTCACTAGGTTTGCTCTGCGCTCCTGGAGAACTCAAGTCGATTATAGCGGACGTTGTGCGCTCCTTGGCGTTGACACCTTGAAGCAGCGCAACTGTAGTGCTCAACGGTTGTTCGTCGCGGGGCTTCTTGACCATCGGATCGACTCGCCGGCATTACTTTCCGCGATCAACCTATATATGTTCCGGCGGCGCCGGAACATATATATGTATATGTTCCGGCGAGGACGCTCCTTGCAAGATCGTTACTTGACGTAGAGGAACGCCGCACCCGTTTTTGCTCCTCTGATCCGTTTCTCGTAATGTGCCGTGAATTTAATGCCGTTTGTGACCGTTACGAACCCGACTTGACCCGCACGTTGTTTTTGAACATTATTCGTTTTGTACGGCCTGTTACGTGTTAGTGTGCTATTTGTAATAGTCTTAAGCGTGCTTCTATGGGGCCTCGTGGTCCATTGAGTTTTAAATAATAAAATAACAAAATAACAAAATAGCAATGAAAAGTAAGTCTTGAGCCAATTTGACGATTTTTTCGTTCATGTGAGGTATTCGTATAGATAAGGTCCTTCCATCCATATGGCGGGATCAGAAGAGTGTCCTATATTATGAACTGCTTGAGTGTAGGCACAGCATCAATAAACCGTTGTGTCGAACTGATCTTAAAACTTCGACAGCATGTTTGCAGATTTGGTTTAAAACAATTTCAATAACAGTGAATGGGAAATACTTTCTCATTCACCTCACAAATTCACATGATGTTTTCAGCAAATTTTCGCTGATCAATGCTTTAAATGGAAAAAAAAAACTCTGTACGAATTGTGTCAAATGAGGGTAAAATTACATCTCTAATCTTTAGTTCAACGCGTCTTACTAACCTCTCCAAGAACATGTTTGAACAATTTTGTTTTTACTCACAAAACATTATTTATTATATATCTCCATCAGTTTCTCTATGAATCTTTCTGTGTGAAGAAAAAATAAATTTAAATAAAAAGATCTAACCGTTTTCTATCTTGCTTGGCATGAATCTACTTATACGCCTTCATTGACTACATTTTTTCAAACGCAAAGAATGCGTTACAAAATCCACTGTAATGAAAAACGAATAAAAAACTGTGTCTGCAATGGCATTCGCAAGAAACCAGCGACCGAACGCAGCCTGAAGCCAACGGAAATATGCATGAGCTTTTTATGACGCAGCCTAACGCTCGCCTCGCCGTACCGCTGTAGGGCCATTCCTAACAACCATCGCTTGTGTTCGTACTCTCATTGCGAAATCCTTCTGGTTCTGGATCTCTTAAGCCCTTCGCTGCTGGATCTGTGCTAATCTTGCGTTCTGCTGCAGGTAGAGCGTCGATTTTCCCCGTTCCATGCACCACCTGCGCCACAGCGCAGGGGTGCCATTCTGGCGGGTGGTGGTTTTTCTTTTCCATACCAACCACGCAGACAGATAAAACGGATCAACCAGGTGAGCTCGTTGGCTTGCTTGTGAGTATAGCTGCAATCGAACCGGGGCACGCGATAGCACTCGAATTTGCGACCGAGTGATGCTCGGTAAAAGTCGAGGAAAGTGCTGACCATCTTGAATAACATACCCACGTTTCGGTCAACACCTGCGAACAACGCAACGTCTAGTGGGGAAGGCGAAACAAACAGCGTCGGATGAAGTTTCTGACTGCGGTGGATCTACCTGATGGAGTGAAATTGCTTTTCCCTGCGCAGAAAGAGTCGGTAGGATTTTCTTTGCGAGTTTGAGAGCATGTTTTTCCGCGTGAATTAAAATGGCTTGAAACTTTGATGAGTATAGTGAGGTTTGTTTGGTTCCTCTGTCCGTGCTGACGTTAGCCGTGAATGTTGTTTCATCTTGGGGCTTTCTCACCATCGCAAAGCAGAGGCTGTGGGCAAAGCAGCTTACCTCATCCGGCGTATGCCTCTAATTCTTGAATTTGAAATGAGTTCTATTTTGGGATATCCCTTTTTTTACAAATGTTGTTGCTCGTAGTGCATCGAAAAATCTTCATGGTTACTGTAAGCGCAACGTTATCTTCCAAAATAAGCACGCGATGTATGCTGTTCTCGAACTGATTTGCTTTATTTTTTGTAATATAATAGTAGACGTTTTGATATGAAGCACCACTGGAAGATATATTATTCATTTTATATTACTCGTCTTGTTCTTTGAGTTCAAGTGTTAAGCGATATTACTATAAGCGTTTTTCAGAATGTCGAATAAGAAATAACGTTTGTATCTTAAATTCTAGTACTAACCCTAGTATCGTTCCACTTATTACTTATTTTAAAAAATGAATAAGTTGATGAATATTCCCAACCAAATAAAAACAACGAAACATTACAATGAAAAAAAAACAAACGTGCCAAAAACTGGCACGTAATAAAACACAAGATGTTTGTAAACCAGCAAATATAACAAAACAAAAGTCATGTTTTTTTTTTAATCTCTCTTAATAAAAGCATGGAACCAGTCGTTAATTCAACTGACGGTGCAAAGTTTTCCTGGCGTATGGTTTGCCATTAGTGCATCATAACAATCGCAAACGGCGCACAAACAATCTAGCTCCATCCTCGTTTGCTGGCTTGATGTACATGATTCGATAAAAGTAAAAGTTGTACTCGGAACAGCTCCGGCGTGCAAAACATTTGCGATCTCGGCAAGGGGCTGGGTTGCTTTCCGATCCGTTAAAATGCAATGGAATCAAGTACCGATGATTTATTGGTTGTTTATTTCTTCTTTTCTCTCGTTGCAGGTACGTTCACGGCAGCTGCAAAGTGGCATTAAGGGAGGGTGCTTCCTCGAGCCACCGGAACCGAGGGCTGGCATGGGGATCGCCAGCCTGGTTGCGATGTTTCTTGCTGGCAGCAATTTCTTGATCAAGATTTGCTATAGTAAGGACCCACTCGTTGTGTTGAGGAAAAGACAAAGTCGAGCGTTCCCTGGAGAACAACTACGATTTTTAAAGCATGGGGATACAGAGTGGAAGGGAAGATTTTCCGATGCTTTCATATTGCTGAAGTGTGGTTCCTTTTTTTTTTGCTGGATGGGTATTTCCGATGGTTTCGTTTCCAGCTCCAGGTGAGGATTGCATTCAAGGATTCCAATTTCAAGATGCCTTCGTTTTGGATCGTTTTGCAAACAATAAGTATGAAAGGTAAACTAACTTCTGTGCGATTGGATCATATCTGCTTGAGCTGTCCACCGTGACATTATGACGGTGAGGAACTTTCAATTAGTTGGTTAGCTTCAAATTCGAAGGATGTAAGCGTAAGCATGCTTCATTAGAATATAAGGAGGTAAAAATAATTTCACGGATATTTTTCTGATAAGAATATTTAAAAAAAGTTGTATAAATAACAATAAATATTATATTTCACTGACAAATTATAATGAATTATAAAAAATTGGCGAATTTAAATGATTTTTATAAGAATAGCGATGCCAATTGATTGTTTGTGTATGTCGTAGATTTTCAACAAACGAAAAAAAGCCTAGTTATATTTAATCAAGCGCAGAGTGTTTACAAAGCTCATATAATTCATTACTAATTTACACAACGCATTAAAAAAAAGGTTTACAGTGTAGGACAGGACGAGCCGCAAAGTTTAATCAACGACATTTTTTGACACCAGTGTACGATTTCCACCATTTTCAGCGTTCTTTATCGCGCTCGTTATTTGTGTGATGTCGCATAAAATAAAACTACCCCAACGTAAGCCCAACTGTGTACACAAGTTTATGCTGATCTCAGCTCATTGATGTGGTGTTCCGCCTGGCGAATCTTCACATCCCTTTCTTTAAAAGAAAAAAAAAACGAACCCCCCTGGAAAGCTGGTATCGCCGGCAGCGATGCACGAATCATCCCAGGGGTTGGCGCTACGGGCGAATTGGCTGGAAAAGTGGGGTGTTCATGCAGAACGACCGTGCGGACTAAAATCAATAATCAGACGAGGCAGTGTGTGGCAGTGTGCAGCATTTCCCGTGGAAATGGATTGAGCCCGTAGAGTGGGGGGTTTCTTCTAGAGTACCCGGGGAGCTCCTCCTCGTTGACAGCGATGCCGCCGGCAATAGATGCGGTTGATGTGTGTGTGTGTGTGTGTGTGTGTGGAGGGGGGTGGGATCAGAATTTATCTTCATTCAATGTCACTCTACAGGCGTAAAGAAGTCACAACTTCTCTCGGGCCTTGGGTCACATCCTTTCAACGCCCTAATCCCTGGTTCGATTTGATTGTCAAACGTGCATATGGACGGTGAAGTGTGACGGAATGAAGATTTCCGTTTCCCTAAGACTGTTTTCCATATTAAAAAGCCTAACTATATTTTGTTTGGACGGAGTTTTTCGTGGTGAATTTGCTGCAGTAAAAAAGTGTTACTATTTTTTGTATAAAAGTTACTGTTTTTGTTTAAAGCCTAGCTTTAATTATGTAATTGTAAATTTCTTATAAATAGAGAGATTTAGTCGCGATTCGTGTTTGGTTAAAAATAAGCGTTGATTTAGTCCCGAATCGTCGCAAAAGTAACGTACCGGCTGGTTGTTTTTTTTTGTTACTAAACGCGACGTTTACAGTCCAAAACCTTGCCATGGTTTGGTCTAATCCCATCGTCTACAACTCATACCTCGTAGCACTAACACATTGGCAGTTGTGAAAAGCTCAACCATACGCTCGCTTGATTTGTGTGAACCTCCTCTGGCGGGAGCTTTTCATTCATTTCGCGTATCCTTTCGCCGTGTGTTGACAACACAGGTCAGATGGTTTTCCCGAACCGACGTTCGGGTGCTCTGGTTCGGGCGCGTTCGTTTTACGTTCGGTCTTCTGGCGAAATCGTTGGCCAGTTGGTTGCTGAACAGAAGCGCTTTCCTACGGGAGCCACGTTCGGTTAGTTCCACTTTCACAGCCCAAACGGTAACACCAAATACTTCGCGTTCTCACACAGCACCTAATACAGCACACAACGTCATGCACGCCCACACATACACTTTAAAACTTAAGTTGCCACCCCGTTCCTCGACTAGTGCGGCACTTCCATGGCGAAACTGCATCGAAGCGCGGTCGTCGCACGGTTGATTACGACGTACTTACGCCGGAGTGTGACAGTAGCAACATCGGAACGTGATGGTGGAAATGTCGTTGACACAGCAACGCTCCGGTGCGCTTGGAGGACAGATTTAAAATACGCGCAGCTACTCACTAATAGAACTGGTGTTGTTTCCGTTCCTCACCAGCTTTCACCACAGTGGGGATCTGTAGTGGAGTATACGAATATTACTCGTTACGTATAATTTATGCGGTGCGTCACAATAGTGTTTGGAATATGCGATTGGAATAGTTTTGGTCTCAGCGGTCCTATGAAAGCACAAGGCATGCGGGTTAGAAAACGGTATGAGTTGTATTGTGTATGGCGCGACGAAATCAATACCACAGCCATCAAAACTTGTGCCAATTCATTCAAATTCCAGCGTGCGTGTGTTTGTGTCGTGCTCCTGCTGTGCGGTGACCGTGAATAACGAAAGGTGTCTCCCTTCGTGCAGTGAAACATCGGTAGTGAAAATGCTGGCAGATTCTTCCTTTCGTAGCAGTGCGCGTGATAAATTATTGCAGTGAAGTTTACCATGAATCAATTTGACCTCGCGTGGAATCAGTGCTCAGTGTTTCATAGCTGTGAATACAACCTGTGCAGTAGAAGGTCACTCTTCCACCTACAGTTGTTTGGTACCCTTTACTACTGCGAGGTATCATAATCATTTCAGACCGACGTATACGTAATCGTGCACAAACGAACTAGAAGATGCGGTTCCACAGCTTAAAACTCTGGCACAAGACATGCTGTGATGACCGTTTGAAAATCAATACGATGTGGTTGGTTTGGGAAGCCGACTGGTAGCACGTGACTCCGGAAACAGTCCAATGTGTGGAATTTATATGTTGTTCACATCTGAGTTCAACCAGCTCCTAGTCCAAAAATGTGTAGTCCAAAAGCATTTCGTAGTTCGTGACAGATGCTTCGCACATTCCATGTGTAACAAACTATGACCGCCCTGTGTGAGTTGCAATGGATGTTCCTTTCAGACGAATTTGTGTATTTACGTGTAGGTATACATTTTCGTGCTGTTATTTGTCGACGCACGATGTAAAGGTGTAGGTTTAAAGGGGCCGGCCGGGATGGCCAAGAAACAATCAAATTTGTGGTTCATCGATCGTTTCTCGGCACCGCATTACTGAACCGCGTTAGCGTGTTTCGGGAAAAGGAGCTCCGAAGAAGGCGTTCAACATGGCCCATTGCACCCAGGTTGAACAACACGGCATCCAATAGGCCGCCCTGTGGGCCACGTTACAGAAGGGTGAAGTGAAACTCGAAAGGAAGTGAGTAAACCGACGGCAAAAGCAAACGAAACGGCCGGAAGTGGATGTTCTCATTTTGTTTCCACACTGACCACATCCTTGGACGTTTGAACGAACGCCAACTATTTTCAGACTATTTATCGCCTGAGACATGTTTTTGCTATTTTGCTTTTACGGTTTTTTTTGTTTGCAAGTAAATGCTTTCGAACAACCTTCTTAAGTATGTAGAATAAACAACAAACAGACTTCGTCTGAATAAAGCAAGTATGTTGGAAGGACAACTGATCAAATAATAGTTGAAATAAAATGCTGACGATTATAAACATACTCAATGTTTTGTTATAAAATGTTTGTTCTGAAGATTTTGTTATCTTTTGTGAATTCTGTTAAACAACGAAAAGTTCTATATGAGGCGTTTGCCGGAGGGAAAAAAGATGAAGAAATTTGGCAGCAAAATACGTTTTCCTTTGGCAAAATTATGTGCATGTCAGGGTTGGTCTCTTGGCGTATGTCAAGACAGCATCTTGTTTGTCATATCCTACATCGGTCGTAATTTAAATTCTGACATTTATTATCATAGCAATGTTTTACGTACGAAAATGTACATGAAGGAAGATGTTACCTTATGTATCCCATGCTGGGGAGGTAAGGTACTTATTAAGTGAGTGTTATGCAATAATACTAATGTGTGTCGATTGTTTAAACGATGTGCAACCATAGTGGACTCTAGTGGATTGATACATTTTTATCTCTGCTACAATGTGTTTATTATTTTACAGAGCAGAGCCCACAAATAATATCCTATAACCCAAGCGTCTAATTAGTGAATAAGAGTGTTGCGGTGTATATTTGTGCTTTTATCGGAGAATGAAATCGTGATGCAGTTAGTGTATAGATAATAAGGAATATCTCGTACCAGTTTCGAATGACGCACACTGAAGGTAATATGTTTCACGATGTACTGTTTTGTATGGTGGATATCTTGAAGTCTGTTCCGTCAAAAATAGATATGTCATGTAGCTATGCCTTTAGCAATCATTTTTGTGTTCAATTAATTTTAATATTATTTCCCGCTCTTTATTTTTTAATAACATATAATTATTATTAGTTTTGATTTTATGTTTTATAAACTATGTGAATACAATATTTTATATTTTGTTTGTATGTGATGTGGTTTCTGTTCACATTCTCTCCAGCAATGATTAATTTCCTCTCCTAGCAACGTAAAACTTCAGAAAAACTAGATTCAAAGCATGCGCTACTAGGACGCCATTAATGTGATTAAATATCATCCATTGCATTGTAAGCTGTGAGTTTTTCAGTAGCGCAATGCTGGCGACGTGAAAACGGCAGCTTGCTTAGATCGGTTGTGATTCCGATGATCCGTTGCGCCTTCCAGCAGGGCGAAAGCAGAACATTAGGTAACTCTTCCAGCTCTGCACGATGAATGCGCGACGAATGTGTGCCTGCGAGTGTGTGGACTCGAGCTCGCTGATGATTAATGTAGCAGAAAGATTGTAAATTGATACTGCGAACCAACTGGTCGGAGCAAACGCGGATTGTGCTGCATAGTTTATGCCGCACGTCACTCTTCGCGTGGGAGCAAAGCTGTTGACCTGCAGGGGTCCGAGCACCTGCTCCCCGGGGAAGCTGATGTGCTTGGCAGCGGCAACGGTGAACGGTGAAATTCAATTTTTTAAAACCTCTTGTCCAATTGATCCGGCATCACTTGAACATCGCCGTGCAAATCCTAGCACGCTCTAATGTCACCGTTGGAATGGTGCAGAATTATTTATCGTCTACCATCTCGGTGCTTTGGTACGGTGTTGTCCGTGGTAGATGTGGTGCCTGTGAAGCTTGGGTGACCTCGAGATGTTTAGTTTTCAAATAGACCAACTCGATGCTTGTACGATGCAGAACCATGACGAAGGTCGGAAATCGGGGAGAATTGACGATGACGATTCTCGGGCAGAACTTTCCCCGAGATGAGTACTGAGCTTGTGACATTTTCTGTAATGATTTCACGAATTATGTACAAGGAAAATGAAACCATAATAAATTGTACAGTACACATTATGATTGCTTAAAAATAAACTATGCTTTACAGTGCTTAAAAGGGAACAAGTGAAACACCGAAACACCGTTTAATGGACTTACCAAAGAATTACGTATGTGTAGTCCCTAACGCATGCATGTACTTTCAGAAGCATTTTCTATAATTCAGTTTAAACATACACAATACCTTATTAGTGCTGCTAACGCCGCACATAGTTATGAATCAAAACTGATGAACAAGAGTATAATAAAGAAGTTAAACTATGTATGCAATACAAACATAAATGACTAAAAATTTGTTCCACTTTATTGGGGATTGGGGATTCAAATAAGTCTAAAAAGTTACTCAGACTTTAAATATGTCCTCGAATAAGTCTTTAGTTATTACTTAAGAAAGAGAAGATGAAGAAATGTATGTACCTCTGCTGAGAATTGCAGCATTTTCTCATATTCTTTGTGCAACGGTTGTTCTATAATTCGTGGCATATTAACTTTCAGGCTTCAGAGCGACACTCCAGAAGAGAATGATAATAAGAAACGAACATGCTCGGTGGAAGCTGAAGTTTTGTGTTTTTCCCCTAATCAATTTAGTCCCGCTTGGTCCAAGCGGTCCGTTCTGTCTTTCTCTCGGTGGTCGCGGTGTCATTGATACAAATTGATTTCTTTTTCACTTTTCCCCGTATCGGCCCACTACCGTGTGCCGACGAATGATTTATCTTACACCGGGGGTAGAAGAGCCGCATCATTCGCTGGCGAGATTCCTACACAATCGTAATCTAATCTTGGCTGAAGCTTCCTATGTCTGGTCAGCCTCAATCGATGGTTGACCGTGACGGGATAAGTCCTGCCCTCGGAGGTCGGAAATAAAACAATTTTTTGTACGGACGATGAACTTTTTTATGACTTCACGTACGTGTAGTTATAGCACCTGACAGAACCACAGGCCAAATGGAATTTTCCAAGAACAGACAAGAGTTGCAAATTCTTTATGGGTTGCTTAGAGGAAGGTTGAAATCACATAGCTTTGATATTGATCTCAGGGCTATTGAACTTTGTTGGTCGATTGTATTGTTCTTTGACGTGCGTAAAACATTAAACAGGTGTTTATATTATCTGAAATACGGTAAACTTATTTGAGCAGAAAACACTTGAAAATGACTCGACACAAATTGCCTCCATTAAATGATTGATCTAGTTTTTGTTTAACATTCCAAATAACGAACTATTGTAAACCCGGTGCGCATGTGTCAGTCTGATGGCAAATTATGAATTTAAATGAGAAAATACAAGGTAAAATTGACTTAAATGAAAGCATATTGCTTACTTCTTCTCATTGTTCTTATATATTTGCGTATGCTTGGCGTTCACGGTTTATTAGACTGGCTGATTAAAGGACGGTTTGATTTTACTTGAAAATGAAATAAATCTTTGACATTATTTACAGTTTAAATAAATTGTTTTACCATAGCAACTTGTTGAGTTCTTCAGTTCAGTTCAGACGGTGTTTCGTGTTTTTTCATATTTTTCGTTAAATGACATATATTTTCGAGTTGAAAAATACGTGCATTTGTATTTTGAAATTTAACTTTGTCCATAACTGAAATGTTACGTTGAATTCTTCTGACGAAATACACTAAACTGGACGACAAATTTGACACTGAACTCGGAATATATCAAGACAGACTAGAACTCAGGGGAAGTTGTGCATTTCGCATGTATCACCATTTCCACCTGCCAACGAATGTGGGTTCGGACGGTTTGATGGGGCAATTATTGGAAGGTTTTTCGCCAAGCAGCATTCATAAGCGAAGTTTGACGAAAAATATGTTCTAATTCACTGCTAGTTCCGGTGGATTAAGAGCGCGCGAGCTATAAATAGCGCAGTCGTGAAAGCATCGTGTTACCTTGCCAAATGGCGTTTCACTGATTCCTGTGACAGGTGTATGCATGTGTGAGTGTCGATTTTCTTGAACGGTGGCATTACGGGACCGGCGAACGGTACCGACACAACATTCTCTATGATCCGATTAAGCGAATGGATAACGCGAAAGCCATTCGGCTGGGCAGCTACCGCCACACGTGCGAGGGCATTATGTCGGTCGTACGGGGTTTAAGCCTCGGTAGTAGCTTTACGCGGTCATTAGGCCAAGTGATTCGTGCAGAAACGAACAAAGTAATGAAGATAGGGCTAACCTCACTTGAGTCGGTGCCAAAACATGAGCGATCAATATTAGTGTCCGACCGAAGTGGATTGAAAGTTATCGCATTAGTGGCATTATTAAAAATTCAAATATATTTTTTGGTTGTTGTTTTACGTGTCATGTTGTTTGGTACTTTTTACATTACTTTGGTTAGTGTAAGAAAGAAAAACATAATATTTATGTCGTGTAGATAAAAACCGCGAACCGTTTGTTAAATAACCGGAGATTCGGTGAGATAAATACCAACGCTTATCGACTTAAGTAAAATTTATACTTATCGACTTTTTGCTGATAATTTGCAAAACATTCAGAAACTTTGCCAATACAATCATAAACTTTACCAATGCTTCAGGTTTTCCATTAATAGTGCACGTGACGAGATGATAATTTGTTAATGATTCGCTACCGTAAAGTAATTGATGAAAGCATTTCAAAAGGTTTTGCGATAATAGGCATTGAACGAGATTTATCGTATTACCAGAAGCATCCCAAGGCATCCCAACGAAAGATTTTTGTGTTGCTTTATGTCCCCGCAGATTCATCGACCTCAGGGAATAATTCGCTACGATTGTTGTTCGCTGTCTCTGCGTATTGTTTGTCTTTTCGCAAAAGCTTGGAACGTTCGCCCACAGCCCACAGCCAGGCATTGTGGGAGCACTTTTTACGCCAAATTTCTTCCTAGTTTACCAAAACAGCCCGCCGAAGCGGATGACCTTAATATGGGCAGAAGTCTATAAATAGATAGAAAAGACGGATGTCTTCGTCATTCGCTTGCCATTTGCCATTGTGAACGGCCAGGCGTCTCCATTGAATGGGGCTGTGCGCTGGAAGGATAGAACAAATATGCTTGTAGTGCTCGACGCCTATTAATGCAGTTGAACGAGAAGTCTGGAACGGAACCAAGTGGACAGTGAAGCAGCACGTTCGGTTGGAAGAAAATAATTTATTTGACAATTTATGATCGTCTATGCGCCCAATTCCACATTCATCGTCAAGCATCATTTTGGGCCGTTTTTGTTGCTGTCGAATGGAAGGTTTTGATGATGAGTGTGGCGAAAAATAGCCGAGAGTTTCCTGCGCCAATATTCGAGCTGTGTTGGAATTATTGCTTTGCCGAAGAACTTTGTGAAAAGGATGACGATATTACGAGTAAACTTCCAGTTTGTCAGAGTGTTACTCCCCGCTTGCGCGTTCCCGACGCGCGGCACTTGTTACGGCCAACCATCGTCACAGGAGTGTGCAGCTCTCAAAAAGTTTCGCCTGTCTTACGGTAGGCATGAAGTGGCCGCATTCGCTCCCGGTAGATTCGTGAGGAGTAGTAGACGGTATTCCTGGAAAAAATACTTTCATTCGTCGAGGTAGGGCAAATCAAATAGATCGTGGTAAGAATAGCATGGAAAGAAAAGCTAACCGCCATAGGCGGGAAAGATGAATAACATTCGTTCGATCGATTGTGCGATAGAAGTGAAGCAATCAAATTGTACCACAAGCGGGCGCTGCTCTCTGCATCGCGCCAGTTGCCGCAACCCGGCCGCGGGCCCGGGGGCAAAATAAGATTTAGGGTTGCGAAAAATTATAGCGAATTGAATTCAAGCAGGCGTAAAAGCGGATCTGGCAGGGGAAATAATTGACTTCAATTCGTGAAGTCGAACCGCACGAACGTTCTTGAACCGCTCAAGATGTTCGTCCGTTTGTCTGTTGCGGAAATAGGATTAACCGTGTGTGGCACTAAACTGCCTCGCAATTATTCTATTGCACGCCCGTTTTCCCGTGGAAATAAATGGCGATTGCTTTCGTTGGGAGCGTTGGGTCTAAATTTATGGGCAGACGGTTCTGGCAAATGTTCTGTTAATTGAAGATTTAATTGCACCACAGCCTATGGTGCATTGATTTTCGAGGCTGGTTGGTTCAACGATAGTATAAATTCTTATAATTAAATTAATTTGGCACCCAGATAAAAAGCCCACATACTTTTTTAAAGGAAGAAGAGAGTGAAATAAATTCCAACCATCGAGATCGTCGAGAAATGGCCATTGATAACAAACATTGAAAGGTCATAAAATGAAATTCAGTCAACGGTTTTGGTGTATGAGTTGTGGTGTATTGTTTTCGTGCCTTCCAATCAAGATCCTCATCTACAGAGGTCTTCAATGCTAGCCGGAAGTATGAGGTTGGTCAAAAATTGCTCAATCGCAACGATATTTTTGTAAATAATTGTTTGAAAAAATCATAACAACCGAAATAACTATAACTTATTGTAGATGCTGGAAACGGAAAAAAACATATAAATTCATTAAAAAATAAAACGTACGCTTATAAGAAGCAAAGTCACTAGCACTAAGCGAAATAGGCACTCATAAACATTTCATTTCACTTGGTTGCTCCATCGAAAACATCCTAAGATCCTAAGATGCATAATTTCAGATTTTCATATTTCATATGTTGACGCATTAGTTTGGTTGCGTCAGGGGTTTTCATACAAATTTGACTTAAACTAAGGGAAGGAGTTTAAAGGGAACAGGAATCACGAAAACGGTTACGAAATCGGGTCAGAGTGAAGTCAAAATCTAATAGGCGGTATGAATCGTTAAAGGCCATGAGAGATCTTGAAAAGGGATAATTCTGACCAAGACGTGTCTGGCGAGCGGAGATTAGGAGAGGTGATCTATTACGTAAACAACAGGAAGGGCCATGGATAGGAATATAATATTCGTAACAACGAGCATTCCAGACCGTCAAACCTTCCTCTGTTTAATTGGCACAGTATTTCAGCAAAAATGGCCGCGCCAAAAATTCTGCCGGTTTTTTTTTACTAAATGCAATCATTTTTTTCATTGCTTTTTCGTACACTTACTGTGAACTGTTTTGCTTTCGTGATTGTTTGTTAACTGGGGTAGAGGTATATTTTCTGGCGTTTGGGATTGTCGCTGTAAATACTATCAATAATATTCAAGTAGTGCGGTGCTTACGATCTCAAGACTTTGAATGACTCGTCTTCAAATCATCACTTTATGAATATTTAATTAATCATTTAATTAAACTGCTTTCAATGATTAGTACTAAGCAATGCTAACAAACAATGCTAAACAATACTAAACTAGCAGCACTACAGAAACTTATGTTTATTCTGATCAAAACATTTTCTTGTTTTACTCGAGAAAATCAAAGCTCCAGTATGACACACGACACATGACATCTCACATTGTTCCTTAAATCTTTTGTACCTCCAATACTAAAAAAAACCAAAAAGTCACTAATCAAACATTAGTTCCTCTGTGTTTTTGGTTTAGCATTCAACTATGTTTTAACATAATCAGAGACAATAGAAAAAATGATAAAGTATTATAGTTTTCTATGCAAAAAATAAAACTACACGTGTTTCCTGCCTCACAAGGTACGTCATTGATCACGATCACGTCACGAATCACGTGGTGGCTGTACCATGTAGCCCAACTTAACATAAGTGAAAACTACGAAATACCCGTAAGGCCAGTTAATCACTGTTAAATTATTCTATACAATCACAACCGAGACACAATATTGCATTAGTGTGTAAGTGACATCCTGCCCGGAGCAGCCTTCATTATTCATGAGATAATTCAAGGCAGCCTGTCGGACTGGTGGTTATTGGAATTCTGGAATTGGCTTGTTCCGCCGATGTGCCGTAGAGCCCTCTGACCAAATAGGAAATTTCGTACCGCACTTCGTCGGGCGTCCAAAAATCACATTATATCAATCACCTAACGAGGCCCATTAATTGGTCTGACGATGTCGAAGGGACCGAATGCAGTGTACGCCCGCGGGCTCCTGCCGGTACGTCCAAAAGGTTTCGGCTAAGATCGTCCACAAAGCGGTAATGTAAGCGCGGTTCGGTTCTGGTGCATCCCTTTTGCCGTACAGTAGCGCTCAATTAACGCGTGCCAAAAAGGACACCACCAGTGTGCCATCCAATCAATGACGCAGTTTGACCGCACATGCACGGTGTGAGTGAGTGTAACCGCAGACGGGTGATAAATTATGTTTAATTTATCAGCTCCCAAAAGCTGACCCTCGAACACACTCCCCCACTGGTAGAGGGAAAATCTATAAGGAAACCATCGTGAAGCGAGCTTCCCGACGAGTTTTCATTTAATATGCTGATCAGGAATGCGTTCTAGTTGATGCAGACCGCTGGACCAGCGCGGCGGGGTGTCTAAAGGGACGCCATTTTTACTGCCCCCAGTTAACACCACGATGACGGAGCACGAAGTCATCTGGCGCTTAAGCAGGGCAACGATCCCGGGAACGTTCTATTTTATGCAATCTATTTTTTTGTGTTTTGTTTTAACTACGTTACTTCTGACCTTCGCTTAATTAACCTATAAAGTAAACATGTCACAAAGCGTGTAGCCGCGAGCTGGTGTCCGAGTAGACGGACGTGACAGGGCGAAACACGCCAAGCGCTCTGCTTCCTTCGCCGGCTGTTTACGGTGTAGGTCACGCCTCATGACCAGTTCCTGCGCTGACGACATACGCACGAAATATAGCTGCGTCAGCGGTTGTAGCTGTGGCGCTGCAAATATAGGCACCCTATTTTCCGTTGAAAATTTATTGATGCCTGCGACCTTCTTAGGGCCGCGCGGAAAGCACGGAGCACCAAAACGAGAGTGCCAGTAGGACTCTCCAAAGCAAACACATTTCCCAGGCAGGCCTGTTTCGTTTTCTTTCGCTTTTCACTTGCTCGGACAGCAAAGCATCACGGGGGGTGGTGTTGTAAACTTAATCAATCTTTCGCTCTTATTGATTCCTAGTTTTTGCTATAATTCTTACCAAATATTCGAAGCGCGAAAAGCATCTGTGCTTGACGGAGTGCTCGTTTTGCTAAGTACAGCACACGTTGGCTTGCGTGTTTTTGTATGTATCGTTAGCAGTCTCGCGTAAATCTATTCATTCCAAGCCAAGGCATATGCGAAACCACTAGCGAAAAGCTCCTGCGGTAAATTGCTGCGTTGGTCAGCAAAAGCGAAAGTGTGACTGGAGTAATAATAATAGACGCAGCTATCAAATGGGTAATAACAATAACAATGAAAATAATCATTACGATCATTATCGTCATCACGAAAGTTTGTAGCTGTTAGCCACCGTCGAGCACACAATCAAGATTCGCGTGGCCAGCCGAATAATCTCGTAGCTATGTGCGCACGGAGAAACAAGCGGAAGCGAAATGGAATGCAACTAGAATCTAGTGTTTTGATGGCAGAATAATTCGCACCAAAAGTGTGCATTATGTACTTCGTGCGGGCGAACAAAGTAGCAGAAACCGTTCGCACCAACATCCGTCTGTTGAACGACACTAGTCATTTACCGACGATGAGCTGCTGGGGTGAAATACCCGCATGACGGAGCTGGAGGTCGTACGTGCTTTTAGATCGGAATAATGTTTATTTGATGAACAAATGGCTACGATGGTGAACGTTATGCTATGTTACGTTAGTTATGGTTTTTATATGGGCTCTTAACCCAATGGAATGGAAATGTTTGTAATACATTTCAAAATCAAGGTCCAACTCATTCAGAACGTTTTCCAACTCACTTGGTATATAACTACGATTTAATCGAATACATCCGATACATTCACGTTAGTTTTTCATTTCTGTACTGTTAACACAAACACAACAAAACCATCACCTAAGTGTTGAAAATCATTGCATTGGAATAGGAAATGTTGTTGAAGGTATGTTGTTGTTCAAATTAATTTCAACCTCATCTCTACAAGTAGAAACCGCTACTGTTGTCTCTGCAAATACAGTGAAAAAGACTACAATAACTATTGTACTATGCAATGCTCTTACAGTATTGAAGAAAACATCTAACGCAGCAACTAGTTGCGAAAGCAAGAAACTAACCACGTGCTCATCGAATCTTTATTCTTATTCTTAATCGTGTCCGACGTACGCAGGCCGTCACTTGTCACTTAGTTTATATTAATTATAATGGTCTGAAAAAGTTAACATTAACAAAGTTTCTTTAATATTCTACGTGGACAAGTGCAAATGGAATATTCTATTTATTGCATAATGCAATTTATGAATTTATTGTGTATCGATTAATTTTTACAAAAGCAGTAAACGTCGATTTATGATGTTGAAATTAAACTATAGTGCTAGTTGCACAAATGCATTATTTGAGAACCTACAATACTGACTAGTGTTGTGTTTTGTGAATCTTTTGGCGTGATTCAGATTAATGAATATTTCATATAGGATTCATTTAGATTCATTCAATAACCTTTCATCATATATCTTTGATGATTCATGAATCTCATGAATCTCTACAGATGAATGAATCTTATGAATCTCTATGGATTCATTAATCTCTTAACGAAACGTGACGAAACAAAACCATGCAAAGGTGGCAAAACTTTAGACGATCCAGCAAATGTCGAGTTGTACTGTGCTGTAACGTATCATATAATTAATACACAAAATAGCGAGAACCCAAATCGTGTATTTCATATAAAATTTTGCCATCTTCACATGGTTTTGTTTTCCCACGTTTCGTTAAGAGATTAATGAATCCTTAGAGATTCATGAGATTCATGAGAATCCTTGGAGATTCATGAATCTTCAGAGATTCATGAGATGAAGATCATGAGATCTTCAGAGATTCTTGAGATTCATGAATGTTTTAGATCAAAGATTCATTCAGATTCATGAATCTGAATCTCTGTTAGCCAACAGTAACCCCCCTATTTTTTTTTTTTTAAATAGATCCAAGTTTATTTTAAACTTAACACCATTGCCGCCGGCCTTCCGGTGGGAGTGACCGACGGCATTAAAATTACAAATAAGATATATTTGTTTCAAACTACGGTTTGAACGCGAGTGAACCTGATCGCACGTCAGGTTCCGGTTCTTCACTGGTGCATCAGTCCGA
>KB672935.1:1731994-1770030 GCA_000349145.1 Anopheles dirus | reverse complement strand
AAACGGCAATACCAAAATGACTGCCGTTCGAGACGGCGCTTCCGTTCGATTCGACTGCCGTTAGACTACCGCAATGGCGGGGTATGTTTCACTTTAATCTTTTTTTTTCACCAGATCGATGTAGGCTGGCTGAGATCGGCTTATCAAGCAACCTAGTTTAATAGCATTCTGTGTTTGCGTTTTGGATCATAAATATGAACGTATAGAAACACAAAAAAAAATCATTTACAGTTACATAAGTAGCGTATGATTTTGTTAACACTGTTCAGAATGTGAGTGTGCAATGAAACCTTCTAATTAAAGTGCGACGATGTCGGCGATGGCAACGCGTTCCAGAATCATGTCCACCTACCAATAGTTAGTGAAAATCGAACGGCAATGCATTGTCCCCAGATTGAATAATCATACAGTATCCTATATTTGTCGATCCTTGCGAAGAGCATAATATGAGCAGCATCAGAATTAACTGTTCTGCGCCTTTCAGCATGTCGCCTCGCAATGGTGCAATGGCTTTCCGGTGATAATTACAGGTAGCCGCAGACAATTAATTGTGTAATTGAAAATCAGTTTGCAAAATTTTGCAAACTGCTTGTGACTCTAACGTTAAGTTATGGTGTACCTCGCAATGAAGCACCGTCGGCAGGAATTTGGTAGATTAATTACCGTTCACTGATGTGGATGACCTGTGTACATTTAGTAGATCAACGTACAAGAAATGCAGAAAGTTTCAAAGTACCTCTTTTATCAGGAATTCAAGATGATTCTGATCCTTGACTGGTGGTTCATTAAATATAGTGGTAAATGTCTATCAGTAAAGCAATTAACGTAAACATTGTACTAGCACATGGTGTTCCTTTACAAGTTTATGTTTGTTTGCATGTGTATTGTAAAGACGATCGGTTCGAAAAACTCTATCATGCTTTAGCTGCACAGACATAGTAAAATCCAGTTTGCAACACAGCAAGAAGAACAATATGTTTTAAAGATGAGTCGCAACACACGCAAGCACATACGCACACACCGCCAAACTGCATTTTATGCAAAAGTAGACAAATCCAATGGCAAAAAACCGGTACTGCTTATAACCAATCCTTCGCATCGGCAAGCTGCGCCTCAATACAGGATTATTCACCCCTTGGTTAGGTTGGGCAGCTTTGCTTAAACGGATTGAAGGTTAAATGTCAGCTTGAGCCATCCGGTCGGAATGGACCAAATGGCACGTTGAACGTCAGCGGTTGGATTTGCGGTTACGGTCCATTTCAACCTCTCTCCATCTTTGGTTCCGTTCGGTGATGCCCGTGTGTCAGTATTTAACCTTCTCCGGCAGGATTCCGTCGTTCGATGATCTCGGGTTTCAGTGGCGTACGTGTGACGAGGAGCGAAAACAAAATCCTACACGGGAATGGCGTGCAACGAAATAGGAGAGCCGTTCTATTGCCGCTCGTTCCGATTCGTCATCGCTGTGCCGTTTGTGCCTGCAAGCACGGGCCGGTGCTTCGACTGCGGTTGGAATGACTTTAGTGTCTCGCTGTAAGAAGCAGGGCAAAGAAAGGGTCAATCCTCTCGAAAATCTCTTCACGGTGGTCAATCGAGCACTTGAGCGATAGATGGCGAAATTCCGAAAGTGAATCGCTTTTTCAAACGATTGAAAAATAAAAGTCCCTACCGGAAGTTGATTGCTGCTTGTTGATGGGCTGAGTTTAATGCGATTAAATCCCGTAGGAGGGAGACATTTGAATGTATTTTTATTACCAATCGATTTCCAACCCTTGAAAACCAATTTCGTTTTGATGGTTAGCTATGTCATAAGAACAATCACTTGAGTTGAACATAAGCTGCTTTGGGGAAAAGGTCTTCGATGCCCATATTGTGTGTGTGTGTGTGTGTGATATTCAATACAAGCTTTGCAAACGGATTACATAGAAACTAACCTGTGTTAATTTAATTATATACATAAAAAAGCTCTACCACCGTGACACTTTAACATTTAAAGGTTAAAGATAGCATGAATTGCTTGAAAATTAAATTTGATTTAGGTATAAAATAAAAAAATGATCAAAAGTTTGATATAGTTTGCTTAAAAGTTTTACATACTTTTAATATCTGTTCAATATGACTCAAAATTATCAACATTATCGATAAATTACTCAAATAGTATTGCAAT
Source organism: Anopheles dirus (assembly GCA_000349145.1). Taxonomy (NCBI): domain Eukaryota; kingdom Metazoa; phylum Arthropoda; class Insecta; order Diptera; family Culicidae; genus Anopheles; species Anopheles dirus. The sequence goes on along the minus strand of KB672935.1, from coordinate 1,767,866 downwards.
TAAACGTGTAGGTATCTTTTGAGAATTAAGTTAGTTACAATAGAACGAAATAAAGTTATAGTTTAATTTCGTTTATCAACGCTGAACGATTTTTTCCCCGTAATCATTGCACACCTTCTGTCGCACTGTGAACACCTTTGTACGGTACACAAATTTGAGTTTGGTTTGTGTTTGGGTTTGAGACAGATTAGAAAATGATTTTGAATAATGGAACTTCTTTTGCAGGCAATTAAACTTTTTCTCGTAATTCGTACGAAGAGACCAAAGACATCTAAATGCTCATTAGCGTGAGAATTTCATGACGTGACAGTTCCATGTTATAAATTTGCATTTAAAATTTCTCTCGGCAGGAAAGGCACCACCAAATCTATGTTAGATATAATGACTTGTTTAAATTCACTATTGCAGAACAAATTAGTAAATACATACTGCGTGCGAATCTTAAAGCAGCTTCTGAAAACCATAATCCGTGAATCTCGTCACGAAAGTACACAGAAAAATCGTTTCGTGTGGTGCTCCGTCAAAAGTGTCGGGCCCGAAGGCGTTGTCAAGTAGTGGCCGACATTGTTTGCAGCATAATGACGGCGCTCTGCAGTGGATACGCGGTGGAGGCCAGTTGTTTTGTTCGCTTTTCGCATCTGACAAACGGTTTGTCACGCTCGGTTAATTATCCCGGTGTGGAATTGTGCTGCCTGGAGGCAGTGCACCAGGCAAAGGCGCACTTGTTTGCTTGCTCGCCGTCGTCGCCGTCGTCGTCGTCATCCACAGATCTGTGCGGGGCGTAATGAGACAATGCAAACCGTCTGACGAAATCGCACGACGATGACTCCCGGCTGTAGTGCTTCGGAGTAGCGTCAGTAGCATGGAACGTTTTGACACCACCATTTCAGCGGCTGTCAACAGCTAGGTTCGAGGGAAGCTGGACCAGCGCAGGGATTGGAAAGGATAGCCCATTAATTATCCTTGGCGAAAGGAAATTGGGAGCCACCGGTGAACAATTAAGGGTGAAAGAGAATATGATCCTTTCTTGGTGGCGTTATTCTTTCAGCACGCCAGGCTTTTACAGCCCATCCGCTTTACCACGGGCAGCGCACAATAGACAATGGGTGGTGTTTTATAGGCAATCAGGAAATGATGCGTCTGAATGTGACACCGAAACAATTTGCAAAATAATGATTAGTTTAACACAATCATCGTAAAAATATTGCATTTAAGCTGTGTTTTAGACGGGTGCCATCTATTCTAAGCATCCTTCAATTGCTGGTTATCAAACTGTAAGAAATGCACATCAACAGTCGTCCAGCAATTGATCGCCCCAATAGAAGCCAATCATCCCTAAAACCGATCGTATTGTGTTGATATGAAAGTCGTGCTGGATGCAATCGATAGCCGCATTGTTCATTTTCCAGGTTTATATTTATTTACGCTTACGCTGTGGGTCCGCTATGATATTGCACATTTTTCTTGCGTCCTCCACATACAACGAGCAAAGAGTGTTATGAAATGCTGGAAAAAAGAGCCTAGAAATCTCTAGAATCACTTGAGAAACACTTTCTTCGGTACTATCTCTCACGAATGAGGTTAGGTGTAGTCGGGATTATCTACTTGACGCAGAGCAGGCGCTGTGTTCATCCTTCTTCGGCCGGTAGTTCGTGCACGGAACTAGCACACCCCGACACACGCCATACCTGCGCAAGAAACCGACAGCGGAAACGACCGGGCCGGCACAAGCACGGCGCCGGGTTTGCTTCCATTCTGGCCATTCGTCAAACGGGCTTTGGGGAATGGAGAAATCTAATCAACTTTTTATGCCGCTCACCCTGCAAGGTGCCCCTTGCTTGCCGAAGACCGTGGGTGACATTTTCGATGCCGTGTGCCGGCTCGTGCCTTAGCTTCCAGAAATTCCAGTTGCATCCGGCAGGATATTGTACCTCGAATGGGGTCACCGTTCCACGCGCCGGGGAAAACACTGCACGGACATCGATTTTGTGTGTGTGTGTGTGTGTGTGTGTGTGTGTGTGTGTGTCTGTGTGGAACGAATACAAAATGAAGAATGTAGTATTCACAGGAGGCCACCAGAAACCCAGCACATATGGAATTAGCGCGTGTGCTATTGTTTAGCATAATGGTGGAGGTATGTTTAAAATCATAACTAGATTATTGTCTTGAGCATCAAAAGCTGAGGTGCTACAGGTAGTGGTGGAAAGATTATCAACACTATTACCTGAAAGACCTTAAATAAAGTTATTTGTTAGTATTTTATAATAGATTGAACATGATAAAGCGATTGTAAAGGTTTTATCCAACAATAACTTATTGTTTTTTTGCTTTTCTCTGGTTATACTAATTTAACATTTTGTCAGGTGAAAAGCTTTCGCTATTTTTCTACTTTACTGCATTAAAACGAAATGAACTGATGTTATTATACCAAATGCTTGGTTAGTGTTAAAACTTGTTACTACGAACTGGTTTGTCTTATTGCTTGCCTTATTTTTCTATATTATATACACGTTGTTATTCAAAACTTTTTAAGTGAAACGTGAAAAATAATGAGTAATGATGAGAAATGAAAAAAATAATGATACAACAGCATAAATATTTCTATTTCAGTGAGTGACGTGAATGGCAGGCAAACGCTGCAAATAAAATTCCATTATCGGTGTGAGTGACGTTCGAGGGAGAACAAGTTTTTTCCTACTCTTTTATTACTTTTGAATGTCGAGAACAGAACACCAGGCAGTGTCGGAGTACAGCTAATATGCGTTGGCCTCCTAATTACCACAATTTCACACTTGCTCACCTCACTCGCAAACATCCAAGCCGCACAGATGAGCAGGTTATGTTTCGAGGCTTTTTTTATTTATTTAATACTCTTAGGCCAGAGAAAACGGGTGGTTTGGGTTAGGTTAAATATTCGCGGCTCACTTATTTCCACGAAGCGGAGCGGAAATTTTGTGGCACGCGACTGCGAAAAGCACAGATTGGATTTGGGTTTTCCATCGGCGCTTCAAAAACATCATAATGATAGCGAAAGTTAATTTCAAGCCGCGCGTTCTCAATACGCTTGAAATACCACTTGGCGGTTCACGAAACTTTGTCGGAATCCCCGAATCTTTCACAGTAAAGTGCACAGAAGTTTTCGGCAGGCGCGGTGCGTGGAAGAAGCGAGGACGTTCGAGATAGGATCCTTTACCGACGGGGTTTGATGTTTGGTTTTATGCAAAATCTTTCTGCACCGGCAAATGTTAAAGTTCTGAGCGGAGCGTGCCGGCGCTGAAGTTGGTAATAATGCTAAAAAGTGTAAGGGTTATTTAGCAAAGTGTAATGCCTGCTGGATATATTCATTATCATCATCTTTTATTTTTCTAGCGCTTTATATAACATATGTGGATCATGAATGGGGGCTAAAACCTCTTTTCTGTCGAATTTCAAACTTTGCTATTTGAACTTTACACAAACAATGCAACCAAACGTAGAAGACCTTATGTCAAACTTCCGCAGAAGGCCTTGACAGTACATTTGTATAGCTGTTCATGTACATTTCATCGAATCCTCCATTCAACGGGTGCTTAAGGCTAAGAATGATTCATCACTCAATTTATCATGCCTGCTCAGCAATGCGGTGGCATTTTATTGTACATTCGTATCTGTCAAACAGCGAACGTCATAAATCGGGGAATCAACACTCCTCTGGCAGCTTCAACCACAAAGCAGCGATGAACCCCGCCGGAACAACACTAATGCCGGATACTGTCGGTTTCGGAATATGTGCTGAACCGCAGGCGAACAACACCAATCCAAAATCAAGATGACTCAAGCAGTTGCCATTCTCTCCGTGTCCTGCTCGTGTGGTATTTATTTCCTTTTTCGCTCTAAGCATTGTGCGCGGAAAAAGTTGGATTTCATGTGGCTGAAGCCCTTGCCCCTGGTCCCATGGTGACCGTGTATAAATACACGCTCTCGCGTCTGCACTTGATTTCGGCATTTGAAAGCTTTTCTCTTTTTGAAGGCAAAGGTAGACGGAGCCCAAGGCACATGATTCTTTGGAACTTCGCGCAGGACATCGACATATGCAAGTCATAGTAGCCAACAGTGGTTGAGGTTTCGTGCACAGGGATTAATCATGTCATCGTTAATTGTACATGTTCTGGTGCTTCTCGTATGTCTAACGCAAAAGTAACGCGCTTTGCTTCTTACCAAAACATAACCCTGAAGCTGGATAATTTCAGCAATAGGAATAATAATCATCCTCTTTTGGATATGATAAACGAAATCTCGAAGCAGTGGATGCGAAATACAATATTGACGGCATATCTTTAAAAGCAAGCCATTTTTTACGTATTCTTCATAAGCATACGCTTCGCAAACATGTTGCTGTCCATAATCGAATGTGAAGAGGTCTGAGATTTAATCTTGCATGATGATTTTTGCACAGACTGAAGATTGGGTTATCCGTATTTTCCACATTACCACCAGAATCTTTATCCGTCTTTAAGATAAGACAGTGTTAGCGGTCGTTCCTGAAACCATTTCACAGCGACGGCTTACGGTTTCGTCTCCTCTTTCGCCATGACACAAAGCCTACGGTGTCAGATGAAGTGGAAATACAGGTTGTAAAAAATCCCGCTCGTCTGGCCCGATGGCAGAGTTGATAAAAATGATCGAACGTTTGATGGAGCATGAAAATCAGCGCGCAAAGCAGCAAGTCTCGCTAGAAGGAGGTATTTCACACACACGCTGTACGCGCTGTCGTCTCGCGGCACCGAAAAATCTGCTACAAGCCTCTCATGTCACTTAACATGAGTGTACGGCCCGACCGACATGTGTGAACGACGAAGCAATTATGAGCACAAGAGATGAAGATAAAGGTCTTAAAAATCAATTTTCTTTCTCATTTGTCTGCATTTGCACACTCATTCCACGCGGTGACTGACATAAAATGACAATAATGAAAACATGACCGAGACGTCAATGCACCCGGTGTTGAGAGAGTTGACGGTTTTCCGAATCATCAGCAGCACTTTTTGTAATTTAATAACACTTTTGCAGTGTTTTTGCTACATTCGCATGACAGGCTTGAAGAATATGGCGTGATGATTAAAGTTTATCATCTTAACTCCTTAGAATATTCAATTGTTTTTAATTATATTACATATTTCTTTTAATTAGATTTCTAAAACAACTTTTCTATAATCTATATAGCATCATTTTTACTTCAAACTTGTTTAAAGATCATTGATAGAACGCATTTGCTCTTTTGGAAAGAGTGGTTAAACATGCCATGCCGTTTTGTACTGACAGCAACAGCTGACACAGTTTGAAACAGGCATCTGCTCATTACTTTCCATGAAATTCCGTGCCCTAGATGGGAGTTTTCCAGTCCGCAGAATCATCTAAACCGTAAACAACATTGCATTTTTTTTTTGGTCTTGGCTCATTCTTTGATCGAAACTTTGTTTTGCACCAAGCGATGGCTTTCAATACACAAAGGATTTAAACTGGGTGCATTTCACCCTTTCTCACATGCACACAAGCCGGTGCTCGGTGCTAAGCCTTTCAGCTAAGGCAAAAGAAACTTCCAAACGTACCTATGGGGGATACGAACAGACGAATCGATTACCAATCCACCGCTTCGGTTAGCCACTGTTGTGGTTTGTTTAACTTTGAGAGTTTAGTCAACATTAAACATTGCTTGCGGTTTGAAGAAATATGAGAAACAATGTAATGGTAAATTAGCTTGGTTGAAAGTTATCGAAAATTTGTAGCGGAACACTTTCCGAATAGTTTTTATGTGTTAACTTCAATGCACAACTGCCTTACATAGTCGAGTTTATAGTATTGAGGGTCTTTTGAAGGGTCATTACTGCTATCTACTTTGATTTACTTTGATTTTTATGGCAAATATGAAGAAAAATAACACATGATGTAGCGTTTTTTTACTATTGTTAAAACGTTTAAATATTTACTAATTGTTTATACTAACTCTCACTACTGCAACGCAAACAATTAATAGCTGTAAATAACTACACATAATTTTTATCTCAAATAAATGAATACAAAGCTTGCTTCAAGTATGCTTTAATTTATGTCGAATTTCGTGTTACATATTTTGTTACTTCTAGTACCCGTACACCCATTCACCCATTATCTATTTTGAATAGTTATCTATGTAGTGTAGTGAAATTTATGCATTCACTTTTAAACCAAAATTGTTAAGCACCCGACCAAAGATCTCCAATCGAATTTTGACTAAAAAAACGGTTTTGGTATTATAAAATGTTAGGAATCATTATTTATGTTTATGTCCCACAACTTTTCATATTTATAACATCAGTAACTATTCTTATATGGTATTAGTCATGCACTGTATCAACATGGTGCTCCTTACCTCATCGACTGCATGCCGCGCAAATAATACCTTTGATTTTATTGCTACCTTGTTCATTGCCACGCAAACTTTTACCGATTATTACTTCCCATGTTCTCAGTACGAACAAAATGAAGGCAATCGCGTTTGATCGAGTACCGAAATTGCCAAAGTTTTTTCCGGCAACTTTCGCTACCATTACCTTGACTCCGCTCTCCGTTCGGGGGATATAATTACCTGGGTTCGATCTTTACTGGTAGCATCGACTCCGGTAGTGGAAGTCTATACTTTATCAACGCTTGGGTGTACATTTTAGCGGTTCCGGTTGCAAAGTCAATTTCCTGTAATTATTAATGACTTAATCGGTAGAATGGTCAAATTTTACGACGACACGGTTCCACTGCAAGCGCAGCGTGCTATCTAAACCCTTATAACAAAACCACCGCAAATGAGGAGACCAGTGACTTGAACAGGGAACACAAACGACTAGAAAGGTTGTTACTCAAATTTTTATCGCCTATCGAATGGAACGAAACTTTTGATCTTCGTTATTGATGATATGCTGCCTGTAAAAGAGGAAACCCAATAATTAAATACAAAACCTACACTCACTGACCACCAGAATAAATCAACACTAATTTCAAGACAGCCTCATACAGCGTTTCTATGAGCTAACCATTGAACAGGTGTATTCGTGTGCTTTGCAAATGCTTCACCAATTCATCGAAATCAAACCAAATGAATAGCAAATAAATTGAAATGAATTATTATAAGTCATGCAGTAGCCGATATACTCACTACAATGCACTTCGATAAGCTGTTGAATAAACCACGTGTAGTTGCGAAACGGATGACCTAGTATAGAAACTACATGCTACAAAACTTTGATATTCGATCGCTTTTACCTTTCTGTTTTTTGCACATACCTTTCTGGTACCACACGTAGACAGGTGTAACCGATTTGGAAGCAGATTCATAAGCTAGTATGGTGCACTGGTTTGATAGAGTTTGGATTTCTTCGGCGGAACTGTTTGGCTCCGTTGTTAATCATAAACTCGCCGTATATTAGATGAACTGGTAACGGCGTTTTTTTATTGTTTTCTATACGATTCTATTGCGAGTGTTTTCCTCGTTTTTTTGTGGATATGCTTTTTGATAAGATAAAACTAAAAGTGAATTTTAACTAGATGTTATCAAATAATTGATTAGAATTCATGATTTATTCAAAATTTACGACAAAACATTATGAAAGCTGAGCGTTATATTTTTTGTTTGTGTCACAGTATGTACCGTGCGACGCTAAGAAAATAAATCGATAAATTTGACCTGGATAGCTCGTGCGATACGATACAAAAAATAGCTCTATCAACGTTGTCTCGTCTGCTGAAGGTTTCTTAGAAAAGCGGTAAACATCAATAAGTCCTTGATGTTTAACTATCCACGACGCAGATGTCCTAGATGAATTTCACCCTGAGGTCATTTGTGGCAATTATATCCCCCCAAAGAACGCACGCAAAAGGTTCGCGCCGGGTGGATGATCCGCTTGCTTCCGCTCTCAGTGCATCAAATTAATTTCTTCATTTCAGTACCTCATAATTTTACGAAGCCACATACATCTGCCAGCGGGAATAGGGCGAATGCGGCCGCAAGAGTGGCTGTGCTTTAATTAAACTCTGCTTGACCCTTCTGAATTGGCGCTTTATTAACCTTCTAGTTGTTGGTTCTCTCTTTCCGTGCACAAGCCACTTGATTAAAACGAGCAATAACGTTTTTGTGCAATAAAATGCAACCTCATTAGAAGAACATACTTTAAAATATACACAAGCAGCTAATGAACCTTTGATAATTTTCGCTGTAGCACTCTCGCATTTACAACGTATTTTTTATTATTTAAATTATAGCATGACTATGCTTGCGGTTAGTTTAATCGTTAATCTAGAATCACACAATTTAGCATAAAAAAATTATTCACTGTTACATAAATTCATCGAGCAGATTGGTGAGCAACCGACAGCTAGTGACATCTTAAAAATATTAATCATAGTTTGTTGCCAAACAGTAATGTTATTACTAACTAGCAAACATATCTGTTTCTTTCGATCAAATTGGACTGTATACTATGTTGAGCCTCCAAGCAGTTTAGTAAAGAGAAACGCAACCTCGCACTTCTATTCTGGTTCGTAACTACTTCAAGACTCAAATTCCTTTATTCTTCCCGACCATGTATTGGTAAACGTCACTGCTTCACTGATAGTCAGGGAACATCAACTCTTCCACCTTCAGTTGTTGCTGCTCGTCGGCAGGGGTACGCAACTAGCGCAACAATATTCATCAAAGCCAGAATAAAATACTTTACTTTTTCTCACTGATGCGTTCTATACCCAATTAAGTCGGTTTTAATTAGTCGCATGAGTGTCTTTTGTCAACTATATTTTACATATGTCTATCAATGTGCTTTTGAGTACTGTCTAAAATAAAAAAGAGTCACAATAACACTTTGTTCAAATACTGTTGAATTTTTTGCTCTGCTCTAGGTTACTCCATCATGATATGAACAATTTGTTCTAAGAGAAAGGACGTACATTTCGCCTGCACGTAAAAAAAGCAACCACGCAGTGAGAGAAACCGCAAGCTAATGGTTATTAACCACTTCCCTTTGGGAGCAGTGGCTTTGATTTCCGGAAATTGGCCATCACTCACAGTGGGTCGCTGATGAAGATGGATCAATATTTAAAAGCGGCCAACCGGCGAAGGATCCAGCTTATCGATTTCTGGTATGGCTCCACTTTCGTCTTGCACGCTCAGCCGTGTCATGATGCTGCACTGAACCTCTTTAAACGAATCAGCTAGCCTTGCAGTCGTTTCAAACCCCTTTTCCGTTCTCACTTCACGATTCGGATTCGGACAGGGCCGCTCCGTATGCTGGATGGTTGCCGTGCTGCAACCAGAAACGAACGGCGCCAAACGCTCGGAAGCTATTCTGCAGCTACATCGGGAAAAACAAACCACTCGTCAATTAATTGTAGGCAAATTCGTTGGATCAACAACCGCAAATTAGTTTTGTTTGTATACGCATTCGCATTTCATTTTGTCGTCCCGTCTCGGGATGGCAAAAATCATGTCCCGGGAAGTGAAGTAGTTAATCCTTGAAGTCAAGTGGGAATAATAGCTGTAAATTCTCGTACGAATGTCTCCATCCGGTGGTGATGTCTCTCGTTACGTTAGGCGCTTCGTAAGCAGTCGCCGGCCGGGCTAGGGACGTAGCACGCTCCCGTGAAGGGATGACAGTTTTCATCTCACGGAGCATACTGCTCGGCAGAACGCAGAACGAGTTGAGAAGAGGACTGCGGGGAGTTCTATGTGAAGAGGGACTAATTTATTGTCAGCTTAGGTGTGGTAGCGTTTGGGCCCTTTCAGCTCAACGTCTTCCTGGGACCTCGGGTGAGCGTACCAACAGCGTTAGTTAACCCATCCGTTAGAAGTGCTAACTTATCACGTTGATTACAGACTCCCAATTACGTTGGTTTGATTAAAACTAAACACGATCAAGCGCTTTGAGGCATTTCGAGCGCAGCTGCGGGGCAGCTTTCGCCATGCGCTTCGATAGATATCTGTGAAAGTGTGACACAATTAACACCATGACGTTCGGCCAGGTCAAAGAAAATGAAGAATAAAAATAACATACTCCAACTCCGATTGCTCGGTGTTAGTTCCCGTTGCTTGAATGTAAACATACAAAATTGATCCGATCGATGGCCTATTACGATTATGTTTTCCTCAGTTTACCTTTTAAAAGGAAGAATATTGCGTTCAAAACACAATGCGGTTATGGTACACCTAAGCCTAGCAAAAGCTGCCTGCATCAACAACAGCCACGTCGGGCGGTGCAATATCCTATGCAAAAGGGAAATCACCAACACACGGGCAGAAAAACTCAGCAAAACCCCCATTGAATCCGCTTCTCTTTCCCTGCGCACGAATCAACAGATACATTATGTATGACGCTTATAAATGTTTTATTATCAACGCCCCCAACGGGTTGAAGGGGTTTCCAGTAGGAAACCTTGCAAACAGCGGAGCCCCGAGCGATTTGCTACGGAGCTCTAATCCATGTGCAATTGCACCCATGCATTTATGTATGTTCCTGTGCGCCGGGTATGACCGGGCTCGACTCACTGCACTAACGAGCAAGAAGGCGAAGCCGATAAACCGATTTCACAACAAGCACCCTGTCTGCGCGTTGCTGCTCAATACTTTGCTTGTCCTTCAACTTTACTCTCCATTCTTCATTTACAAAACAAATACCCGTATACGACTGTTGACTTGCTTTTTTCATATACATTTACGTGCGTATGCAGCTCGCTCCCGTTGTTCGCCACCTCACTTACGACCGATGCCATGTTGTCCGCTTTCTACAGCGTTTTCTAGTACAAGTATTCTTAAAAGCCCGGCCAATCTTACGGTCGCCTCTCACGCCTCATGTTTCCGGTCACATTTGGCAATCAATCATCATTCCCCGCTCGGCACGGCTATGAATCGATCCATAAAAACGTCCTCATAATCAATACCAATAAATCCGTTTGCTATATTTATTATTTATACAGCTCAGCGCTGCCTGGCGGACCAATGTTCTAATCAATGTTTATGTGACCCGCTCAACTCCCCGAGGCAAAATAAACAGTTTCCGGGGGTGGTGCGAAAAATTCTGAAATTAGGTTAGACAAAGATTGAACGGAGGCTCTTCCACGTGCATGTTGCATGTTGACACCCGGTGGGAACGGTCTGCCCCAGACCAGGCAAGTTGTGCCGTGATGTATTCATCGTCTTTCCCTTTATTAGTCGGGCGCCATTCAACCTCGATTGTGGGGAATCCCACTGAGAAATGGTTGCACCGAGCGGCAAACAGTTGCTTCTCGACTTCGCCAGCGACCGGTAAAGGGTTTTCTGGATACCTCGGGGATAATTAAACGACGGAAAACCCTACTACATCTTTGAATGCTTTGTTTTCGGTTCAATCTATGTTTCCGTTCATACACAGCAACATTAGTATTGCGCTCCGTAATGCCATGCCATCGCTCGATGTCCTTGGAATAGCGTGTAGTGATGTATCCTCTTTTGTTTTCTCTAGACAGTTCATCCCTCTCATCTAATTAAGAGCAAATTGCTTTATGAAGTTTTAATGAAATTCGCAACTATCGAAGACTCGTAGTTGCGAGAACAAGTATCGATCGACTGGATATTGATTACGGCGCTGCAATTACGGTCAGCGATAAGTATTTTGCCGGTAAAACATTGCAACCGAGCCGGGGCGATGATGAACTTCATAAAGCGAAAATGAGTTCCAGATTGAAATGGCTTCTTACTTCTCATGCAATTTCGTTATGAGTACCATAGGAAAATAGATGCATAATAGGCATTTTAAGAAATCGATGTTTATCAGTCTTGTTTAATGACAGCATAGTCTGTCACTGTCTGTGTGATGTTTAATATAAGAACCATATAGCAAAATGAGAAATTAGAGTAGCTATTTTATTCCAATTCAAATGAGGTGTAATGAAACATAGGTTCTTAGACTCAGATTCTAATTTATATATTATTTATTTATATATTATTATTATTATTATACCATAAGAAGACTTTCGCTAATAGTATCATATATTTTTATTATGTGTATATGTAATCATTAAAAAAAATGTTTCAATATACCAAATCTTTTACTCTTATGAGTCAATAGCAATGATTGCGGAATGAGTACGGACATTCGTAAATTAGTCTATACAATGTTATTGATGTGAACGAAACCATTCGTACCACAACTACCAGAGCCAAAATATCCACCATCAGCGTACAAAACATAACATTTTGTCATGTAGTTTGATTCAATTCGTGCCACTGGTCATGCAATTATGTATCAGATTAAATCCTTTCAGCTGGAAAGCGTGCGACCAGCGGCAGTGCTTCGACATCGGAATGAAAACTTTTCGCACAGCAAGCCACCGGAAGCGCGTGAGTTATCGCAACCGGTACACGTAGGCCAAAAATACGCACAGCGGAAGCGGTTTTCCCCACCCGCGCAGCAGCACACCGGGCCAGACGGAGTGAAATGGCCACACCTTCCGTCTGGCAGCAGCGCGATAGTCCGAAACGTTCGACACGGTGGTCAAATGCGCTGAAATAATACACCTGCACAATCCCTTCCGGTCCCTTCGCGTGGTTTCCGTCACATTATCTACGTGCGGGGTGTTTTTGCAGCGCCGAGGAGTGGCAAATCAGGGCATTCCGCAACGAAGCCGTGCGTGTGCCACCGATGATGGATGAAAACGTTCAACGACGCAACGAAAGCATCAAACAACGAAAGCTGGTGCGTAGCATCGAGCAGATATCACCTTTACGTGATGTACCTCCGACGCCACCCGAGCGCAATATCCCCCCAGCTAGTCTGCCCCATCCGCCTCCATTCCCATCCCCACCGCAGCCCGCACCGCGGCTCTCTGGGTCCGCTTCAACGCCGAACGCCACCTCATCACTTTCGATACTGCTCTCTCCGACGCGGGCCTTGCTGGACGAGAACGCTAAACTATCTGGCCCTCCGGATTGTGGGCAGATAGCGTCGAGAGGCGAACCATCCCCGGCGAATGTGCCAACGTCGCTCGCGTCCACTGCTGCACCCGCCACCCCGTTCAGCCTAATCTTGCCGCAGAATCTGAGCCGAAGTTTGGATCACGCGGCCGCACAGTCCCCACCAAAGTATCAGATCTACCATCAGTTCAGTCGTATCTCCAGCACGACGCAGCAGTTCATACAACGTCAGCAGCAACAGCAACAGCACCAAGACCAACACCACCAAACGATGCATCAGCAACAGCAACCGCAACGGCAGCAGTCTCCTCAAACGCAGCCAGCGTCACCAGTGACCAACTATCAGGCACCACTATTCCGCAAAGCGAGCTACGGTTCATCGCACTACGCACACTACACGAATCCGGTTCCAGGCGACCCTGTCCCAGCTAACACCAGTGCTCCATGCGACCGATCCAGCAACGCCCATCTGCAGCATCAGCAAAGCCTCCAGTGCTCCAAACCAGTGGACCAACGAAGCAATAACCCTTTTATACTTAATTTTAACAACATATCCGGCTGTTGCCTCAAGAACTCGCCGACGTCCTCCGGGTCTCCGTCAGCAACCTCTCCAATCGATCGGTCGACAGCAATCGGGCTCATACCGGGCTCTAGCACTGCACAGCCTGTGGCCAGTAGCAGTAGCATCACGGCGCTAGCGACGTCCGGTACGAAGCGGACACGATCGCTGATGCTCAAGTCAACCTCACCGCTACAGCAGTCGTCGCTCGGTTCTCCATCGCAGTCGCTCTCCTCACCGCAAGGACCACCAGTTCCACCACGACTGTCACAGATACAGTCCGGAGGTTCCAGCACGACCTCTGCACCGGGCAGCGGTCCACCCAGCAGCCCCTTCCCCAGTCATCCGTCCATCGATCCGGCGTTAGCAACATCAGCACCGACAGTGGCTGCATCTTCAATCGTCACCGGAACGTGCTACGTGACGCCACCGACTCCTGCGCCACTTAGTGCGAACGACACCAACCGGGAGCTACCCTCGATGTCGTTCGGTGCGGTGATACCTGGCGCGAGGCCGATTGCGGAACCGGAAGTGGCTACGCTCCGCACGTCACCAAGCTGCAGCAAAATACCAACAGACACGAACGAAGGTGGCTTACGAACAGCGGAAGTCGTGGACAGCAGCAGTGTGCGCAAGAAGCGGGATGACTTTCTCAAGACGACCATGAAAATATGTTTAGTCGTTTCACCTCCCTCGAAGCTACAGGTAAGCTGTCGTTTGATTTGAAGATAAAAAAACATTGCGAAGCTGGTTATTTGCCCATTTTACGCAGTTTTGAGTTGAACATTTCTATTACCTGTCATTCGTTGTTTAAACATTTAGCAACGAAATCATTTTTAGGTTTTTAAACGCACATAAAAACAGATAACTTTATTAAGTATTTATGTTTAAGCATTTTTTCATGCTAGAGTTAGTAAATAAACCTTAATCATGTTAAGTTTCCATCGATTTTGAATTATTAGTAGGAGAACGTCATTCGAAAACATCAATATCATGATATGCGCTTATCTTTATAAATGAATTCTTCACATTACAAAATGTGCTTTCAAATCCCAAGCTCGAGGGAAACCGTATGGCGAGCGGAATCGTATTATGAAAATCGAACGTATTATTATGGTTTGGAGCTTAGCGGATAAAATGTTTGCATATCAGATCAGGCAAATTTCATTTTGAAATTTGCAAGGGTAGTACCGATTGTCATTCTATTGGAGTCATGATAACATATTGTTTCCCAGCGAATGATGAGGAATGGGTATGGTTGTGTTAAAAATAGAATAAGAATCACAGTATGACGATGATGTCATGAATTGCTACAAAGTACCATGCGTCTCCATTGGATGTATTTCATATGTTCAAATTTTAATAAACAATTTCAGTGGCCAGTCTCATTTAAAAAAAGGTTATGGGTTCTAATACACAATGTTACACATTTTCTTATTGATTCATGCTACTGATTATTCGATATCGTAGCCACCATATTTTCTACATTTTTCTTGTGTACCATCAGCCCCAATTGTAAGAGCATTATTCAGATGATATTTTATAAGCCTAGTATTTCTGAACATCATTGAAATGAAACATAATACAGTTTTTTCTAATGCTTCATGCTTCGAATTTTCCAATGACATAATGAACTAGGATCAATGACATCATTATCAGTACCGAATGTAGGTAATTCAATCATTTTCTACGTTTCTAAAGCCATCGCTAAGGCGAGTACAGCGGTAATATCATCCGTCAAAAAGCAATTCCTAATGTAAAGCACTTTAAGCTGTATTATTCATCCCGTACGGCTCATCTGGGAACGATTCCCCCAAATATGTTGCTCTCGATCTGTGTCACTGCCTACTACCTTTCGTCCTTGGTTTGTTGCTTCTAACGAGCGGTTCGCTTTCCTCATTGAACGGTTGCGAAAATCGTTCCAGAGTTGTGTTTACTCATCGGTTACCGCTGGCTTTTCTTTCGGGTGGTGTACGTCCGCTTCAATCTCGACAACCCGCGGTGTAAGGTTGTCATTTTTCAATTTGAATTTATTTCTGGAACCATTCTCCCACCCCAATCCCACGCACTGCTGCCGTTGGCCGGTCCCCAATTTCTACCCCACCCACGATTGACATTACTTTTCTACGCGTCGTTTACCTTGACGAGCGCGCCTGCTTGCCATAACTCCCGGCACGCCTTCTGGAGGCAACGCTCCTGAAGGACTTTTCCGGTATGTCCCCTTTTCATAGACATTCCATGCCACTGCTACCCTCCGACCGTTCCACATTTCAGCGCACGATTAACAGAAAGCGAAGCATTTCACCGTTGAAAATCACAATGAATTTCATTAATAACACATTTTCATCGTCAGCCGTCGCTTGGCGCTGCCATAAATTGTAGCAACACCCCCAGGGCAGGACAACGAATCGCGTTCCCTCCGTTGCGTTGCCTCGTACAGACGAGTTTTGGTTAGAAATTCCAGCAGCGACGATATTAGGGCCAACTCCAGTCAAGCAACACTAACAGTTCGAAATGCCGAGCTCTCCTCGGTTCGGTATCTTTTTGCTCCGATACTCATCAAACGAGACTGAAAACATCAGGTCTGGTTATTTGTTTGTTTTTTTTTCTAATAACCGGAAACGTGTTGGCAATGCCATCCAGTAAGCGCAGCAAGAATCGATTATTTTTGCTCCGTCGCATACGTCACCCTGTTAGCGTAAGAAAGGAAATCAGTTCGTTGAACTAAAGATCGTAATGCAGAGCAGAGCGTACACAACAGTTAGACTCCGTATCCTTACGGAAATGTTTGATAATTGAATAAAACAACCAAGAAACCGAGTTTTTCCTTCCATTATTGTTTATCACGCCGACCTGAGCGGCATGGACTCAATTTATTCTTCAGCAACACTGTCGCTAATTTGTTTTTTCAGCTTCTCGCTTTTCATTACTTGAAGCATTCTTACCCTGCTTCCGGTAAACAAGCTACCAACTGTAGGAAAGTTTATTGTACCGGCTTATATTTTTTGTACGGTAATTATGAAACGCGTGACTGTATCTGATGAACAAAAAAAAAACACACACACACACAACAAAAAACAATCTTATTGGGCCTTTCCTGTTACGCATCCTTGAAAACTTGTTCGCTGTCTATACGATTTCGCAGCAACACAAAGGAAGAAGGGCAAAGAATAAAATTTTCCCATTTTACGTCCGTGACAGATGATTGGGATAAAGTCTTGCCGATCTTGCCATCCTGAATTTCGTTTTGGTTCAAACGATAAGATTACTCATCTGGCGATGTTTCACAGCCTCAATTAGCATTTGTCTTAAGCCAGCGACGCGGGCTTTGATAATCATCATCGGGCCGGCTAAATTGTTCACGGAATTCTTTTTATGCAGATTTGCCCGGAATGTTTCGCTTTCACAGGGTGGGGGGAGGGCCATGAATGAAAATGCCCACATAATTCTTTCACGCAACATTTTGGCATTTTTAAAAGAGAAACAATTTCCAAAGCCTACTGTGGCATTTAAAAAATGACTTATAAAGGTTCCCCATTCCGTGGAAGATGGCAACAGCGAGAGAGCAAATGGCGATACAATACGATTGGATCTGACACTAATGAATATAGGCTGGGCGGAAATTTTAACCAACCCATCCCGCCGGAGTTTGACCAGCTTGCTGTTCGCATAGCAGAGGTTATGTTTGCCACGGGCGAACCGGGATGTTTCTTCACGCCGCGCTTCTTGCGCCTTGGAGTTTATCACGCTTCGCCAGATTGGTGCGTCAGAGCGGATCGGCACGCTGGGTCGCCCAAGGTACCGTATGGCTGGAGCGAAACGTGCGCCAAGCCGGGCCAGTCGTGATTGATGACTTTAGGAAATATTTGCAAAGTGCGGGGAATGATCTACATTATCTCTAATGCTTTTTTTCGGTATATTTATTTCTTCCATTTCTTCTCTATCTGTCTGCCTGTTCATGCTGCACCCCAACCTCTTGTCACTCGAATGTCATCCCACGTCCTCTCGCTGAAACCTGCTGCGGATGGACGTTCCAACAGATGAAATCTTTGAGTCTGACCCACCTGGATGAGATCGAGCGTCAGGCAACAACACCGACTATTATAACGAGTGATCGTCACATAAGAAAGGTGGGTATCGCCAAAATCTTACATATTATTGTGTTTTATTCGCCGTATCATGGTAGCTGTCTGTATGCTTAGACACGTTTGTACTGTTTCATTTCAATCAATTAGCATTAGCATCATTGGCCTGCTCGATGTTTGTTTGTAGAAAGTATTGCGTGCTTCATTTTTTCAGCCTATTAGCTATTATTTTTGTACACCGATAAATATACTCTAGTAATAGATCCCTATACCTAACAGAAATGAATGTAACTGTTTAGCTTTCCTCCATTAGTCGTATTGAGGGAGTTTGGGATACTATTTGTGGGAATACTTACAATTGTTTCAATTAGTTAAATCTCTGCCCCATTTTGCTAAAATTTCTTCTACCTTGCTGTTGCCTGTCCTTATTTACAACTGGTCTTCAGAAACTTCCGCGTGATGAAGCTACTATCAAAGATGCTTCGCCGTAAATTGTATTCAGCATGATCTTTCTGCAGTGTTTATTGGTTATAAGTCTTCCATCGTTCCTCGCTCTAGACTTTGTTCACCTTTCGGTGTAACGAAAATGGCACAGATAACTACAAACATACCATGAAACTATTTAAACAGCAAAAAGCGTTGTTTGTCCCTTTTTAATCCTACATTGCTCGTTACATCATCGGCCCCTTGAACCTTCTACAGAAAAATTCCATGTCATGACCATGCGGTCGGATGGCTGACGATACTGAAGGCAACGGTTTAAAAATTGTGCAAACCGGCCACAGAGGAATTTTGCTCTCTTTTATATGATGCCCTTTAGATCATCGTAAACCGCTGGCATGGCGGTAAGCAAAACGCTCTCCAAGATGGTTTACTTTGCTTCCGCTTCCCATTGTAGTTGCAGGGCAGGTCCTTTTCATTGAATAGTGATGGGTTATTTTTAAACACCCTTCAGCCTTGATGAAATCGTCCTTCATCGATACACGTCACGTCACTGCGCCGTACGGTCGCACTTACAGTGGCTCTGGAGGGGTTGGCAGCATTTTCCATGCCGCCCTGCCCTGGTATAAATTTCCTCGTTCTGATCTAGCGGAAGTTGAGTACCGTGGGTCCGGAAGCGGAAGTGGTGCCTCACCTAATCAGACATTAATCAGTAATGATATTCAAGGACCTTTTTAGTAGGAACGTCCCGTCTCCGCAGCCAACCGGCATCGAAACTTATCGAAACAATCGTAGGGGCTAGTGCGCTACCTAGTGCGCGTACACTACAAAACTAGTGGCGTAACAGAACATCATGTGTGTACATGAAGAATTTTCTTACAGATCAGGGAACCGCTGTAGATATCGCAAACATGGATCGCTATAAGTGCTTGCTCAACCTATTATTTTAGCTGTATCAGGACCACGGCATACAATTTTGTTTCAAGCGAAGTTTGAACCCAAACCGTGACAACAAAAGAGCAGATTTTGTTTTAATTTAAAGGCTTGTATTTTAGTATAGTTTCGAATCTAATGTTTTTTATTTCGATAGATTAAAAAAAAAACTAAATCTAATATAGCTTAGACCGTAGCAGATCATCCATTTCAATTAGACGTTTTTCGCCAAATGGAAACACATTTTCATTTAAATTGGCTGATTTTCAAGTAATCTTTTCAAATCATTCTAGATGTAATATTTCGTTAGGTTTGCATTCCTAATTCATTCGACCTCAATCACCTACAGAGAAAGCTTCATCGGAAACGAAAACAAAATAAAAAAAAAAACAAAATCCAGTCGAAAGTTAGATCCGGACAAGAGAACTTGCAGGTATGGGAGCCTACATAAAGAAGGCTACATGGAACTAGGATGGTGAATTATAAAAGTTAAGAAGCTAGAAGTAACAAACACTGTAATAAATTTAACATAGCTGCTGGACATTTGACCAATCATAATGAAAATTCGTCAACAAATGGTTAAAAAGCCATGTCATGATCCTCGAAGGATCGAACGAAATCGTTTGATAATTGTTTCTGTTCAATGTACTGCATCTTCTCTTTCTCGTTATACCTGCCGAAGAACGGCTAACTAGACTAATTTATTACAGCACAGCCGGTTAGTCACTCTTTGTGCTAGGGGAAGACTGTTCAGATGGGATTGTGGCACCGGTTCTACGGTGTGAAGACCGGCGCCGCTAGCACTACACCACTGTGCGGGCCCATTACCCCATGTTAATATATTATAACTTGCCATTACGTTCTATGTTGTTTTCGCGTTCAATGGGTGTTAAAAGAGCTCCTTAAACCTTATTTATTTGTTTGAGATTGTAGTTTCACTCTTGTTTTCAAACATGCCTAAATAACACCATAATGTTCATAGTATTAAAATTCATGTTTTCATATGTTTTATTGCATTTTCGATGTGTCTTTCGATGAGTTTGTGACAACTAACTATGGTCATTAGTTTATGGTATAGCTGTATAGCATGCCAACATTCATTTTCCAGAGGTAAACAACCCTTTGATGAAAATTTATCTCTGAATCGTTGTTCATCATGTGCTGATTTTAGGGTAATACCTTATTATGAGTAGTTTTGTATTTGTCTTATTAATTTCCCTGGTTTTTCCGATTTGGAATAAAATATGTCTTCATCTGCTGTAATTTAAGTTTTAAATGAACATGCATTTTAGTTATTAGCGATGTGTTAGATTGATGTTTGATTAATAAATAAACACTTGAAATACTCTCTGTCTCTTTCTCTCTCTTTCTCTTTCAAACAATTTGTCTTTCTCTTTCTCCTTCTCCTATTTGACACGCTCCTCTGCTATCGTTTACATGCTCACATTTCTCTTTTCTTTTTTCACTACTACATTTCGTGACATTCCGATTCCTATTTTGTGTTACGATTTGTGTTGTAATTACGCCATGGCTACCTTACCACCATCGTAATTATTTGTTAATCATTTCACATCACTGAGTTGCTTTATTCACCGGTTTGCCGCTTGCTGCCGTACATTCCTTTGAATGCTTCTTGTTCGGATGCAAACACCGCACGCACGGTGCACGGTTCGAAATTTGGTCGTATTGGTCCACTGCCACCGCACAGGGGGACAATTCCGACACGTCCAACACGTCGATCGCATCCGCCAGTGGATCGGCGGGGTACGGCGGCAACACCGTGTCTGGCGGATCGTCAGCTCACGCCGTCTCGCCGAAGGATGTCTGCCTGACGGTTACCTCGGGCAGTGCGCTGATCGACATCAGCAACAGTGACGGCGGATGCATCAATCCAGCCTACGATAACGGCGACGGGGGTCACCGTCGCCAGGCAAACGAGTGCATCGCGATCGGTGACGCGGACGCCCGGGTCGGTCCGAAGCAGGACGGGACGGAGAAAGGCCACGATTGTCAGGGTTCGGGGACGTGCTGCATGCTCTCCTCACCGTCCTGCGCAAAGACCGCCCTGAGCTATCCGAGCAAGCTAGGTGGAACCAGCTCGTCGTCTTCTTCACTGAAGAAGAAGTCTTCCTCTTTCCTGCACCGGGAACGCAAGAAGCCAGTTCTCACACGTAGCCAAGTGAGTACGATTGTGTTTCGTTGCAGAGAACTGTGGGGTGAAGAACGTTCAGCGTTTGTTGGCTGTTTCAAAATAATGTTAAAAAAAACGTGTAATATTACAGTTATTGGAATAAGTGCAACGATTTCACAGACATCAGTTGGATTATATTCTCTTGTTACTAATGCTCCAATCTATTTATTAGTTTCTGTACCATTCCTGTATCTCGGGTAAAACAACGGGTAATACTATAATATTTTGACCATGCGGCCAATGTTCAAAATGTATTTTCACATTTTTTGTGTTCAAATTTGACTACAACAGTCCATTTTTTGATATACACATAATCTTTAGGCTAAAAGTATGCAACCTTTGCATGGTAATTTTCATTCTTCTCTTCGAAATTGAAACAATTTGTAGTTTGTCCTACGTATTCTTTACTTCCTTACCGTGTATTACTCATAGCTATGCCGGCACATGAATGTGTAACATATTCATGTGTTCGTTTTTGATTGATTTGATTGTTTTTGATGCGTTGTAATCACTATAAGACACTATAAGACTTTTTTTTCGTGCCAATGGTTTTGACATAAAACCGAAGCGCTATTAATAAAGTCTTTTATTTTTCTCTCTATGTAACGACAGGGTACAACACCCTGAACAGACACTTCAACGAAATTATACATCTCTTTATTTTTATACAACGTGAAAATGTATCTTTTATACACATCTTCTAGTTGCTATTAAGCTGTAAAACTAATCCAACGAAATTCTATTTATTTATTTTCTTTTAATATGGTCTCCCCCGACAATGGCGCGCGGTTCTACATACGATTGTGCGGCGGAATGGCTACAACGGATGTACAACAACATTATCAACGGCACACTCTCATCGCACCGACGGCCGATTGGGCGGTAAAACTGCATCTGCATACCCAAAATGTGGCACAAACTGAACCGTACCATCGTTCACCGACGAATGAAAACTAAACTAAAACACCTCTAAAAATAATCATTTGCACATGCCACCTAATAACGGCTTATGACATGTGCTGTGCTATCAAACCATCTCGTCGGCTCGTACACACACACACACACACATATATGGAGACAGGTTTCCAGTTCCGAGTATTTTTCCGTCTGCTTCGAGAGCGATCATAACGATCCGGGCGTGCTTATACCGGCCACGAAAGGCGTGCGACTAGCGTAAGTATACACCTGGGGGTAAGAGTGTTTGTATTTTCTTTTCCGGGGGCTTTTTTATAGGGGTCTAGCAAGGACAGCGTAAAGGATGTTCGACATTTAAATTTGAGGTACACTTTACGACCGAAAATACCGCGACGACATGAAGTACCCTCGACACTGCGCGACCATAAAGCTGAATCATGAACTAACCAACTAGAACACTCGCGTTTTGCAATGTCAGAATGCTTTGCACTCAGTATTTACAGTAACAGACACACTAGGAGCATTGTGAAACTTGGTCAATCTATTTTATGCTATGCATTTCTCATACGCCAACTGTGTTTAGTTGTGCGTGTCTTTTTTTCGATTAAACGACCCATTAAATTGCAATTGTATATTTTAAACATTTGTTCCGTACATAGGTATGCTTGCAAGGTTGTGTCAAGATGGACTATTCACTGTTCCTATGTGACTATTCCGTCCGTACTTCGTACCAGCGTGGATTATTTTTTACCCCCGAAATTTTGGTTACGCTGCACTCCGTCACTCCGACGCGCATCGTGCCGCCAGTTTCCACTGGAGCCTTCTGCACGCCAATAAAATAAGTTACTACAAAGCAGTACACAAACCAACCAGCACAGCATGGCGCAAATTAAATGAGCGAACGTCGAGTACCGCATAAAACGCAAATGGTACCCACGAACTAACGCTCCGGTACGGAAAGCAAATAATAACCCAGGCTCTGGTGGGACGAAATTCCTGCCGGGCGAACGGGAATGTGCCGCGAGAATAAGTCGACGGGAATGTCTGGAGCAGATTAAATGAAAAGAATGTACTCGCCCCCGTCTCTCTTTTGCTCTCTCTCTATCTTGCTCTCTCGTTTTTGTATGTTTTGCTTAAAGAGATTTTAAAACCGTGGAGGTATATTTCAAGAATCTCGTTATCTTTTCCAAATAAATAGCAAATGCCAAACATAATTTCCATCCAATTTAAATGCCATTACCGTATTCCGCTATTCAAGAATTTTGGCTTAAAGCAGTTGATACAAGCAGTTGATACAATTAAAACACATGTTAACTTAATGTGTTAAATAATAAAAACCAAACTAGCTTAGTTGCACAGATTTCTCTTGTACATCCAGCGTTTGTCTGGATTTATTGTATGGGTTTGCCAATCGCGATTTTGGCGTATAATGGTAATACATACTATTTTTGTTGAAGTACTTCACATAGTCTGATTCCCTCACAACTGTGTATGATTTCCTGTTTATTGGCTTTATTCACTAGTAGTGCACTAGTTTACACTTTTTTCACACTCAGTGAGTATTATATACATCTATACGGATATACAACGTAATAAAGTGACATACATTCACATTGGCGGAACGGAAAACGCTCCGCCAATACTCAAGCAAAATATTATACAGCTGCCAATGAGTATTCCTAATTAATAATGATTAATAATGACTATTTTTTCATTTAAACTTGCAGCGAATGTTTACGCGCCTCACTGTCTCGACGAAGTCTGAGTTTCTCGCAAATCTATGTTACCGATAATGGCTTTAACAACCCGCATGAGACCGGTACGTTCTCTACTGCCCAACGAGCGTGGCATTACTTCGTGTAATGTGGATTTGGTTTGTCGTTTGTTTGGTACAACTGTCCCACTCCATCCTCTATGCAGGTGTGCGATACACGGAGCCCTTGGACGCGAACATGGACATCTCCGCCCTTGCGGGTCGAACGCTAATTGTATCGGAGCGCGATGGAGGAACGTCTAGCCGGCGCACCGGGGGCCACCTCACCTTGCAAAAGGCGGCTTCCGTCGGCAATCAACCGTCGATAATGTCGTCCACCAGCAAACTCTTTACCTCCACCTCAACGGATGATAACTACGACCAAAGCCCCAAAGCGTCGTCGGCTTCCGGCAAGCAATCGAAGCAAAAATGGACAATACCATTTGGATCGAAGGTACGCTTGCGATGGCAGAAGAACAAAAAACAAACACACACGCACACACACACACAACAAATGGAAGAAGGTAGATGACGCTCTTGTACTTCCGTTTCCCTGCAGGGACCACAAAAATCGAAGCTTTGCGAACTGCTGGACAGCTACAATAAAGAAATCCCGAAATCGACGTCTTCCTCCAGCAACTTCAACAACCCCGAGAACGTAGACGCTTTAGTTGGCCTTAGGAACTTACCTCAGTGTTGGACGGAGATCGTCAATTGCGCTGGTAAGTTAAGACATTTGCCACTGCTGACCCAATGCAAGCCACCCGTCTGCAGTACAACTGATTGCTCTTGTTGTTCATTCTATTGCCCAACCGAAAACACCGTGTTCGGCTGTACTTGCTGCCGTGCTCAGGGATGAGCGAAGCGGAAACGAAAATCCAATCCGCCATCTGGGAGCTGGTGACGACCGAAGTATACTACATCCTAGCGCTGCAAACAGTAACAGATGTAAGTACAAGGCGGATTGCATGGCACTGAGGGTGGTCCTATGTCAAAATTTATTTCCACGGTCCAGCGGATCCGTGGCAAATTTGGGGTACGAATGAGATAAAATTCTTTATGCCATTCAATAAGGGAATCTGACAAGGATCAAGGTCCGCGCCGTAGTTTCGAAACTCCCAAAAGGTCCGACGGGCTCGGGAAAAGTTTTCCCGCACCGCGCCGAGTCAGCGATACGTACAGATTGCTGGCAAATGAATTGGTTAAACTTTTATCGTCCCATATTTCTGCTGGTGGTAGCAGGTGCTGTGGTTGTATTGTTTTTTTTTTGCTTTTAGGCCCTCCGAAACGCTCAGCCAATGCTGATACCAGTATGTATCGCATAAATTAAATCAGAGTGCCAGCGAGCGCTAACGGCAACGTTTATTTATCTTTCACGATTACTAATCGACCATACTGTACCGTTCATAAATAGTTTGAAGAACGCCGGGCGAATGAATGATTGGATTCGAAGAGACCTTTCAAAAGTGGTTAGGATCAATATTATCACAGCATCAGCCAGTATGGAGATGCGTTACGGATGCGGAGACGTTTTATATCTAGGCTTTTCAGAACAATTCAATAACAACTTCCACGCATCCATACAGTTCCGTGTGCGGTCATGTTTCTGAGTCTTTTGTTGCTGTTCTAGCTAGTTCTAGCACTTCAAATTGGGTTACAATTCAAGGGCAAACAATGCTCACGTAGCGTGAAGTCTTATGAACTTGTTTATCTTCACCACTGTGAGCAACCATGATAGCTTCTTCAGGGAAAGTTCTTTCCACTCACGCTGGATAACACAATCATTTTGAAACCGTTACCCAAAAAAAAGGCCTCTGCCAAATTTCAACAAGAAGATATAAATCGACGACCTGGACAATGGAATAAATTTGACACATTCCGCAACGAACAAGCACAACAATCCAACCCTCGTTACCTGCGAAAGGATCTCAAATGCGAACAACCTGCTAACGAGCCGGTAAAACATTTCAATCTCCCTAGAGACCGTAAGTCCAAAATCCGTTTGGTCAAATTGTTTTCAATTAGTTGTGTACGCTTTCCGGAGGGTAAAAAATCAAGACAGAGCATCCGCAGATTGAGCATTGGCTCAAAGCATACGATCTTTAATCTTTCACACGATAGCAAAGGCAGATGATGTAGTTGCTAGTGGGTCGAGAGAAGGGATTCCATTTTTTACCTACGTTTACACGTAAACCCCGTAAACTTTGCTGGGGATTCCAATTCCTCTACTGCGCACATTGATTCTAATCGATACGTTTAGCACATGCTTCCAGGCGTTTGATTTATGGCCTCATTAAAGAGTGAATCTGCACTGCTTTACCACGGCTGGCAGCAACGCAAAGTAATCAATGAAAATGGGAAAAGAAGGTGTGAAGCAAAAAAGCACACCTGGGTTCCCGCACACCTGGTTTCCCGGATGAATGAAGCAACCATTCCCATCTCTCGCGTGACGTGCCGGGACCAATCAGTACGGTGAAATCCCCGATAGCTTTCCTCCGCTCGGAACATAGGTTACATGTTGCACGTTAAAGTGTGTGAATAATTTATTGACAAGCATCTCCCATTGCCGTACCTTCTCCACCGGCTGTAGACAGCTAGGGATGCAATCCAATCGCTCCCATGCCTGATCGATCGAGGGAAATGGATGCTAAAGCCAGTTTCATCATGAACCGTAGGCCGGAAGGATAGCTTTGTTAACGATACGTTTTATCTTTCCATCGCAAATCGTCAATCTATACAGTGTGTGTATACATAATATGATCATTTTTGAACACTAAATTGTTACCCGCTTGAGGTTCGGGGCGAGGTGCGAGTTTGAAGGCGCCCAAGACATAACGACATAAAATATTAGCATAAACTCCATTGTAATAAACACATTTTTATGGCCCTGCGCATCCGAGGCCGCTGCGTTTCGCACGTAATAGAATAGACGTGCACGTTCTACTATGTATTATCGATTCATTGTCGGATCTAGCCATAATGTTACGGGATATACTGGAGAGCAGGGTCGGGCCATAAATGAAAACCATCAAAAATTTGCATTGATTTACGCCAATTTTGTACAGCATTTTTCGAGTAATAATATTCAAAAAATGATCATAAATTTAAACTTCATTGCGATTGTATTCCCTTGTAAGACATTATTTGTCCTTCATAAGAGTTTTGAAGATTGTTGTAGCTTTCAATTATCTCCAGCTCCTGATTTTAAAGACCTACAAAGCGGACATTCGAAAGCATCGCCATTTTCTGCAAACAGTCTGTTCCCGTTCATGCGTTCATTTTTCTTATGCTAATTAAAAACATTCACTTTTTATTACTATCGTTAAAGCTCTTTCTTGCCTGTTTAGAAGACATTCAGTTACAAAACATTCTCACGGACGTTGATCAGAACAAATTGTTCTCGAACATACGCGACATCTGGGAGGCAAACCTGCGCTTCTGGACGTTATATCTCCACCCCATGGTACGTAGTGCGCTTTGAAATGTGACAGCGGCGCACGGGAAACAATCGGACAAAAAGGTTTTCCAGTTACCGGCACTAAACGGCTGTCGGAATCCATTGCACCGCACGTGCTTTATTTAATGGTGCAATTCAATCATTCTACCGTTCACGCAGGTAAAGCACAGCCAGCGGACGAAAGACCCGATGAGCATCTATTACTTCCAGCCGGGATTTGTCGATTTCGCCTCCATCTTCACACCCTACACCAAGTACTGCGCCGAGCAGAGCACCTGCCAGTTCTACTGCAAAGAGATGTACCACAATAATCCACTGTTCATGACCTACTGTGCCTGGTGCGAATCACAGAAGATGTGCAATCGGTTACGGCTGGCAGACATTCTGGTGCGTCCGATGCAACGGCTAACCAAATACGGGCTGCTGCTGGCGGCTATTAAGAAACATATCAACGACGAGGCGGAAGGTGAAGCCATCGATGCGATGGTGAGTAAGAACTGCATACGCTCAAGCGATGTCTACAAATAGCTCCGTGCAAACCATACGATTGCTGGTGTCGGTTGTTTTGAAATGTGTTGAAATGTGTAAATAAGAGGGACAGAGGGTTTGCTGCATGCCTTATTTTCGATATATTTTTTAAGTTTTTTTTATAAATTAGAAACAAAGAAAGATTTTGCTACTTTACTTATGAGGTTTTAGAGGTTTCCTTCAGATTCAATACTGGCTGGTTTAAAATAAATTAAATAGAGTAGCGATAGGACAAAGAATGTATTCGTAAATGGACAGTTTATGTCTTATTGCACCGTCTAGACAACTCTCGATAGACGATAAGCACGCTTCTGGCAATATGTTTTTGAAACCGCTTCCGCTGCTTCTTTTCTGACATAAAAATATTCAAAAAAAGGATAATTTAGATTAAAAGTGGCTTTGTATTAACATTCGAGACCAGTAGAATGCAATTCGAAAAAAAACCTACTGCAATTACCACAACCGTGTCAAAATTTTACACTAAAGTTCTGCCTGTTTTTGCCCACTGCGGTCAATACTGTTCCACTGCCCTTACTGTATATTAATTAAAACCATCTTCAGCAGTTTTAACGAATAGTATTGTTTTTTTTTTCATATTTAATGAACCTGATATAAAAAAGCATTGTAATTCGCTTCGTGCATTTGAATTTTTAATTATCTACCAACCCAATTACTGATGCCTCTTATCCTACCTTCCCGTTTACGTCTAGATACACTCAGTAGAAGAGTTTGTTGCCGGTGTAAATTCTCATCTTACGACACGCCAGGAAAGCGAGCGTTTGAAAGGCATTAATGCCAGAATCGACTGTTACGAAGTGGTGGACTCAAACAACGAGACTCTAGATCGAATGGTTAAGCAGCACAGCACTATGTTCGACCTATGCCAGCCAATGCGAGGCATCGACCATGGGCGGAAAGTGTTTGTCGAGGGTGACTTGAAATATAAAGATAGTACTGGAAAGGTAAGTGAGTACGAATAACGCATCGTTGTGCTGCTCATAGATCTAGTCTTAATACTATAAATATATACTATTTCACATGATTGCCATTTGCTAAACATTATATTATGCTACAAATAATAGACGAATGTCTATCCGTTGAGCAGCATGTTTGCACGCACATCATCCGGCACAGTCGTGTACATGGTGCATGTTTGCAGCTTAATTATATACAACAATCATAACTTTACCGGTCAACCATTTATCATCCTCTCGCACAATATGTTCATCTCCGGTGATAATAAATTGTTCGTCTGTTTCGCAAACATTTGCTGGCCGCGTTTGCGACACGACGGTCTGGTCTTCTGGTACCGGATGTATTTGCCGCACATGAGCAGCAGGGCACACCATCGACATTATTAATTGCCGTAGAGTTGCAGTTCCGATAGCTACTCTCCCATTTCCAGTGTGTTTGAATTATTCATCTTGCCTCATTGCTCTTCAAACGATCTGAGGCAGGGCCGTGCCGCAGCACGCGTGGTTTAATTGACCATAGTCAATAATGGATAGGAAACATGATTTAATTTTAATTTCAATTATTTATCGCCCTATGGTTTTATTTTGCTCTGGCAGGAAATTGAAATTATGCCATGTTCGCAGATGTCGAATGGCAATGAAGGTAAAAAATTGTCGAGTAGCGAAGCTGAAACTCATATTACAAATTAAAAAATCAACAATTTTCATCGAATAGTTTCGCTCGGAAAGTATAGCATGTGAACTTGTTGATACTCCGTTTTTGTAGTGCAAATCACATTAAATTTAGCTGGAAAATGTAATAACCTAATTCTGCTGCATTCATGTTTAGATAGTATTTAATTCGAAAAAAATGCTTGAAATATGTTCGACAATTCGACAATCGAAATCATTAATTCAGTATCAACTTAATTTTTTTTTTGTCATTCCTTGATTCACATCGTATATTTTCCCAATGATTCTGCGTCTCTTGTATCGAAAGGAAAGAACTAATACTAAAAAATGTCTTTACAGATGGACGTGCATTGCTTTCTTTTTACCGATTTTTTATTGGTATGTAAAAAGAACAAGAACGACAAATTGAAGGTAAGTTTCCCTGTTTCGCACATTGCAACATTTCACCTATTCCACTACAGTTTGAAAGCGTGCCATAAGATTGCTCGTCTTACGTTGTCATTAGCAGTGTCGTCACATTTTTCTTGGGTCAGTAATTCATTCACCACTTGGAACTGGAATCAGTTCAGCGAGGTGTAAATGGTATGCTCGAAATGAAAACTTTTTTGTCTCTGCTTGCCAACAAACTAATCTCCCATTAATTACAACGGAAGTGCATTTTCCACTCCATATACCCGGTGTCATGAATTTAGCAGTGCAATTATGTTCTACTACTTCTGGTCGATCGGTTTGTTGGTGTTGTAAAAAAAAAAGAAGCGTAAGCGGCTTTCGCTACAATTTGTTTTCGTCCAGAATGGGGACGCCTGGTCAGCAAAGCGCAGAGTGTCGCCTGAAGGCAAAGTGTTGTCCACTGGCCAGATGAAGTTGTCGGCTTTCGAAAGAGATACGGGCAAAGTTTAATAGGGAATACAAATGATCTGCCTGCCAAAGCCAAACTGCAGTTGAAAACTTATATTCCGAAACATGTATATGTACATAGATCGACTCCATTATTGCTCAATGTGCTTTTCGTCGTGGATTTCTATGGTACAGAATAGAATCACATAATTGCCAAAGTATCAACTGTGCGGTGCAGCAGTTTAACTTATGTTTTGATAAGAAAGTGTATCACATACAAACAAGTTTCATTCAATTTTTCAACACTCATGTCCACCGATTTCGTTACCTTGTTTGAGGTACATTCTGACCCAAGTTTGTGGACGGATTTTTTAAATGAAATTTGACTCGAATGTTCAATAACTATTCTGACTTTGGTATTGTTTTAGTATTTTTCACCACCCTCCTCCGTTTCTCCTGCAGTCCAGGGGTTATCAGAAACAAATTAAAAAAAAAACTTAAAATGGAGCAAACTATTTAGACAAATGTTGAGAAGCTAAAGTGAATAATCTTTTCCGTAAAATGTACAAGATTTTCAGATAGATTCGATCATTTTTTACTTGCTTTTTATTCTATTGTTTTCTTTATATCAACAACATTTGTCAACAAGCACCGAAAATCGTGTGACTGGGTCAGTATGGTCCAGGATAAAAAAGATTTTTTTTTTGTAGAAACTTGTGGATATAAAAGAAGAAAATCTTGAACCACACGTTCAAAAACTGTTTGAAACATAATTTTTAAATCTCAATCATTTTTTCACAATTTGAGTCGTTTAGATGGCATAGTTTTAACGCGATTAAATTCGCTTAGATCAAAATGATTCACCCTGGGGTTGTCAGTGTTAAGGAAGAAATTTATAGCATCTAATCATTTAACAATAAACTACCATGCGTATGACCGATTACAAAATGTTAATCCATGAATTACATGGCAAAATTGTATTTACTAAATAATATTGGTTTTCTTATGTTACAGATCGTACGTCAACCATACATGACGGATCGATTGATGGTCCAGCTTAAGGAGCAAGCAATGTACTGCTGCTACGTGAATGAGCTTAACATGGTCGTGGCGGCATTTACTCTGCAAAGTCCTAAAGCTCAGCATTGGTATGACTCGATAACGAAAGTAAAACATATCTATAATCGCATGAAACAAGGAACGTTTGGTGATGTACGGCAGTATGGCAACATCATCAACATCAGCAACAGCTGCAACAACTCCACCAGCAATAGCAATATGAACATCAACAACGATAATCTGAGTATCAAGAAGTCGCCGCTCAACAGTTCAATCGGTAGCCGTGTGAGCAGTTTAAACAACAGCCACAGTGGATCGGTTGACCTCAACGAATCGAAGCAAGTGTCGATTGATTTTGAGAAAACTAACTCTCTGTCCAGTGACGAAGGTGCTGGCGTCGGGACTGCCGTCGTCGGCACTGGCGTGATGATGGTGCATTCGAAATATGGACCCGTTGTGCCCAGCAGCAGCCGAAAGCCGAAGAACACTGTCTGTACGATGCAAACCAGATCCTCTAACTCACTGACAGTACAGCCGTATAGTGGGCTAGGCCAGAGCATGCCAAATTTGAACCTTAACTCCATTCAAAATAGGTAAGTATTCGCTGCGAAACAATTTAATGTAACTTGAGTTATATGCACAGAATGTCGAATTTTAAATACATGTTTTATGTTTATTAATTTTTAACCAACATCTAACATACGACATCAGTGAATACTCTCATAAATCCAATGATAGTGTTTACATTTTCAAAATGATCCAAAAATAGTAGCATCTTTTTCATTCTTGAAAAACACCAACCTCATATAGGTTTTATTGCTATGTTATTTTACACCTGCTGTCAATCCAAATCAATCAATCCAATCACATGATATCTTAATGCTATATTTTTTTTTCGAATGTTACCCAAGATCGTAATATTTCATAGCGGCGTAATTCTAGAACCGATGATAGAAGCATCGCTTTAAGTACTACTGATATATTATCAAAGCTACAAACTTGTCAACCAGATTAATTAAAAAATATGAGAAAAATGAAGAAAATTATGATTGCCTTGATATATGGCCTCATAGATTGCATATCTCACAAAAATGAAAATAAGGATATACAGTAGACATGGTTTTAAAATGATTAAACTGATAACAAATAAGAATTCCAAAACCAAGCTTTAGATCGTAGAGCAAATTTCTCCTTTTAACCTGTTTCTATGTTGAACTGAAGTTGTATGATTTTTTTTATCAAACTTAAACTTTATAAACTATCTTAAATTTTTTTAAATTTCTCCAAACGGAGTAATGAATGTGAATTAGCATAAACTTTGATAGCACATAACAAAAAGGAACGTCTTGTTCACACCACAAAGTGAGGCATCAAATCTTCAACTATATAAACCTTCTGTAGCAGGGCTAGACTATCTTCACTAGTGCACTCTAGAAATGCATAACGGCAGCTTGCCACGTTGGCTTGCCACGATTATGTGCAAAATTTCTGATCGCCAGTACCTTGAAACCGTCGCTTTAAACGAGACGGTTCTTTACGTGCTTTAAGAGGTTATTGAATATAAACAGATTTGCTACTCAAATTTTGTAGTACCGGATTTTGAAGCACAGCTGTGACAAGAAGGAATAAAGATTCCATAAAAACAAAAATAAACGACCTTGTCGAACAGCGATAAAACAATCATATTGCGGTTTTATCCTGCTTTAAGAAATTCTTGCGCCGTCCTTAGCTCTTGCTCTTAATAATTGCTCTTGCGCCGTACTTAGCCAATTATTTATTCCGGACGTATTGACAGCATATTCTACAAATTCAGAATTTTATTCCAAAATCCAAAACTTCAAGGGCATAACGCAATGACATACAAATGTTTTGTTTAGTTAATAACACAACTGAAACATTTTCTTTTTTTTTCTAAACATATAAAATAGTGATTATCAATCAAATACATCACGGTACACATACCCTTCATTACAGCAATACCCTCTCGGTGCCCGGAACGTCCAATAGTCAATCCCATTCCGGAATGGTACTACTTTCCCCCAGTCAACGAGGCATCTCCTACCCTCCTCCATCCCCAACTAGGTACGTACCTATCATTCGTGTTGAGCACACAATCGATTGTGATTTTTCGTACGCTTTTGGTTTGATTTTCCTTGTATTGTTTTTTTTTTCAGATCAATTAGCCATTGTTGAACTATTGCTGATTTATTACTGTTTGGTTAGTAGTCTTATTTATTCTTTATTTTCATCGCACATTATTTCATTTCACTTGCGTCTACTTGTCTGTGTGTGTGTGTATGTCAATAATCAAAACTGTTTTCAAAATTCTTTCATCTGAATTTAATTTTACTTTTCATAAGAGCACCTACACCCATCAAGAATAGCTTCCAATTACGCATTTTTATTTAGTAGGTAATTAGTTTAATACCTCGAGATATTGGCAGTACTATTGGCTGTACTTGGTTCGATTATAAACATAGCACCAAATTAAAATGCCATCATTTGACAAGCATATCGTACTAACACAGGTATTCTTTTCTATAACACCATCGTTTCTCGTTTCATGCTATTCTACGCCTTTTACCTACCCTTGCAAACGCAAAGAGCAACGTTACGTCGCGGGTTCGCATTCTCAACGTCAATCAAAAACCCACCGTTAATCAAAACACGCAACGTGGCCTCGCAGCAAAGTTTCACCCTTTCGCAACAACAAAGCTTCAACTCGGCTTCGCTCGGCCAACATCAGCAGTGCCTGCCTCCGCCGGCCAACATCGCGAGCAGCGCAAGCAACACGGGCTCCTCCATCGCGCCAGCAGAAGGATGCGCTAGTGGACTCACGTTGTCGTCTGCGAACGTATCATTTTTCAAGCGTAAAAATAGCTTTCAAAGTGCACCGAACAACACCGCCACGACCAGCTTGGAGCAAAGTTTACCCAGCGAAACCTAAGCAGCCCGTGCCGCTCACTAGATGCCAACCAGAGGTAGCTTCAAAAAAGTGTGTGAATCAACCATCGCACGCCATTCATTATCAGCCAGTCAAAGTTCGATGCGAGAGAATGGCGCGAAGGCTGAAAGGATTTAGTACCGTTTAAAAATGCTACCAAAACACCGGCAACCTCTCTTACTGTATCTAGCGATGCCGTGGTTGGTACTTTACCTTTCTTGACCGTACTCCGTACTTGATCAACGAATGCATGCTGGATGCAATATGCAAAAAAAACTACACCGCGTGTAAAACACGCCAATCATCTGCACCATCGAAGGTTGCGCATTTGTATAATGTTTGTTGTGAAATGCAATGGGTATCCCATCAACAAAAAAGCCAGAACAAAACAAAGCTGTGAATTGTAAAGGAAACGTGTAGTTGGCGCAATCAACTCAGAAGAGCCCGATAGTGTCATCGGTATGGCGAAGGATTTAAGCTAAGGAGGCTACTTTAATCCACCCCCTATTCAGTAATCTAAGTCTTTCGATTGGGGAGCTGTAGGAAAAAAGCACACGATAGTTGAGCAACGTTTGCAACCTATTTAGATTTCTACATTTTTCATTTTTTTTTTTTGCAATGTTGTTTGCTCTGCTTATAACTGGTCTTAGCCTGCCAGCAGATGTATGTTTTCCTATTGGAATGCTTCTAGTCATCACATAACTCGATAGGAGTGCGGAGTTGTGCTTAATTTCATTCCGCAAAGCGTGTTTGAAACAAATCCAGATTAAGTAGGCAAAGTTACAATTGTTTAGAGAGTTGTACATTCAGATTGGTGCATCAGGAATTATTATTATTTATCAGTCCGTGAATGAGGATTCCATAGCTTTTTTTCACGAGGATGTCTGTTGATTTTAACGTATTATATGAATACGTGAAAATGCTCGTTTCTTTTTATACTTTATCAACTTGCTCGTTTCTGGTAGTCAATGTGTAAATATTACCATTTAAAACACTATATTGTATGAAAAGACAGCTATGTGCAAATATTTGGTACTAAAATCGAATCTAACATTAAATCATGTTAAGATTTGTAGGTCTAGTAACATCACGAATTGTCTGCAATAGAGCGTACCCGATTGTACTTTCAACATCTTAGCTCCAACCGTCGTGTGGAGGAGAACATTTTAAACGTTTGCTGCAGATGATGCACCCATTTTATCCTAAATAACTGTGCAAAGGCTAAGCAATAACGGGTTGCGCCACTAGGCATATGGATGGTAATTAGTTTTAACGTTCTTCTGTATAATTTTCAATTGTTTAAAGCAAACAGCCGCTTGATTTTAGAGGAGGCTGAATGTGTTGATACGAAATTGTTGAGATAAAAAAGGATCGATTACTTTATATCGCAGAAAGAAATAAAAAGCAGCATGCTGTAGGGACTTTTTATAAAAAATTAGATAATAAATTACAGTTCGTGCCTGACTGTCGATCAGCATCGATGCTGACTGTCGGCGAAGTGAGCGAGAGAGCGCCCGAGCCGGAGAGAGTTTTGGCTGCGCGCACTCTCAGCAAAACGCTCTCCCTCGAATACGCTCT
>KB672935.1:1696945-1722555 GCA_000349145.1 Anopheles dirus | reverse complement strand
TATTGGACATACATTTGCATACATTCAAACATTCATGCACCGAAGCACGAATAATATGATGGTTTGCCCTGTAACCTGGCTGACTGAACTGGTGTTGACTGTCGCGTGGCAACCTGGCTGACTGAACTGGCAGCGACTGTCGCGTGGTTGGGAAATAGTGGTGGGAGATTTGTTGATGATTTGACATAATTTTTAAGACAATATATTTGATTTTTTTTCGTGGACCAAGTGTACGAAGCGAGCACATATACGACCATACTAAGTCGGCGTAGCCCTGTAAGCTGGCCGTTTTAACTAGTGTAGAATAAAAATGGAAAACGATAGTTTTAAATCTGTTCCATAATTTTCGGTGAAGAGTTGTACAGCTCTTTGTTCCAAAACGGTAGCACTATTGATTAAATTAATCCAAACAATCGTTCCAACATTCCATACGCCTGAGAGGGGTATTTTTGTGTGAAAAAAATAAAACGGCTCTAACTAGAAACCACAACAGCACTGTACAGTTTGCAAGACAAAACGGTTTTGTACGATTTTTTATAGCGTTACGGAGTGCCACATGATGATTGTCCAGTTCCTGGGCTTCTCGTCGGTGTACAACACACTTATTTCAAACAATTGTCGTCTAACGCATAGATTTTGATGCAGTAAAAAAAAAGGCTAGAGCTGATGCAGATAAACAATTTGAAGCAGCTACAATTTTACAATTCGCGAGAGTAATATATTAGAGATGCGATGCAGTAATACATACGATATCATTGCGTAGCACCATTTGCAAATTGAAGACACAATCAAAAGTTATGTAGATATAATTCCTCATTGCTGAAATCTCAACGCTGGGATCAATGAAAACAATATTTGGAATGTAAGAATGTACAACGATTTCCCATCTATGGCTAGCGCGGATCGTGTCTTCACTTGATTTTCCGGTCGAAATTCTAGCCAATCACTTCCTCAAATCCATGCTTACTCTGTTTTCCGTTACTCTGTTACTCTGTTTGCCGCCAGCTTCGATGTGTTTATCACGTATGGCTAATGCAATGGCAAATAACGCAGGGAGATAGAGATTTTTATTAAAGCTGTGAAGCAATGTTGTTATTTTTCACTTAATATTATTATTTGGGTTTCATGTTGATTCTCATCGCAATGATCTTTATCATTCTTCTCCCATGGTTGTTCCTTAATCGTATACCTTTGAGTTAGTCTTGGTTTGTCTTGGTTGATTATATTCTTATCTTTTTCGAAGTTGGGTTTTGTTTCAGGCGTTTGCCGATTTATTTAACAACCACGTGATTTAAAGCTCTTCATTTCTCTCATCATACGCTGGCAATTGTTGTATGACGCTGTCTGAATGCCCAGTATGATCGTTCCACCGCAGCCGGTACAAAAAGTGCTTTAAAATGAAATTTTTGTAAAAATGGCCAATCGGAACAACGCTTAATGATGGTTTATGCGAGTGAAGGGACGGTGGGAAGAATGCAAACCAAAGAATTGTTGGAGAACAGGTGACAAAAAAGAACCCGACCCTGGGGGCACTCTGCCGCGAGGTAATAGTAGTATTAGTAGCGTAGACTTTGGATTTTGAACAAATTAATACAAATATCCTTCATCCTGGCTCGTTTCACGAGTGCATGGTGGGTAAGCGTTTCTTTCTAAATCTGTCAAATCGATGC
The DNA here is from genome assembly GCA_000349145.1 of Anopheles dirus. Classification (NCBI taxonomy): domain Eukaryota; kingdom Metazoa; phylum Arthropoda; class Insecta; order Diptera; family Culicidae; genus Anopheles; species Anopheles dirus. The sequence continues at coordinate 1,720,885 of KB672935.1, read as the reverse complement.
CATGTCAATCGAACATTGTTAGTATTTTAATACGCGTGACCCACAAGCACACGAATGAGTGTCCATCGGTCTAACCTCTCAGGCCGCGCTGCGTGTCATCTGTGAAGGTAACGCACTAAACACATTAATGTACAGTTTTATAATGATACTCAATTAAACGTAGCAATAGTGCTGGCATTTAACTGTAGTTTATCAAAACAAAGAACGATATGCTAAAACGATATACAAATACATGAATATACATATATATATATATATATACATATGCATATACATAATTATACAAATACGAACAGAAGATTGGTCTTATTTAAGCGTATTTAAGCTATATTTACAAACTAGATCAAACTATTTGCGCGTTGGGAATGGATGAAACCAAATACGGTACATATATGTATAGGTTGACAGTTGGAGAGTATTTTAAACCAAACAATTTCCCCCTCGATACTTTTGGCTTCAACCATTGTCTAGCGCAAAGTGACTGGGTAAGCAGTGAAACGATTCACATTGTGCAATTTGTAAGGTAGTTCAAAGCATAGTCGAGATGCTTATTTTAAAAACCTGCCGAAACTACATATAACATTGTCTAAAATATAGGTAAACTATTTGAAATCCACACGGCCGGTCAGTGGCTTCGCGGGTGTAAGCAGACAAGGTGGTTCACGCGTAACAAAATTTTAACGTCAATGGTTTAGAATTGATAACAAGCTCAAGCATACAAAACGCTAACATGAACAGTTGGGGACAAAACGGATAGATGAACGGCCATCATGCCTTGGTGGCATATAGTAGTTCATAAGCGTGAAAAATCAAAACATAGGCATCGTAATCTACTGCTTGCAATCAGTCATACAAATCTTAACCAACTCATATTTGCAAATTTAAAGGGACTAACCCAACAAAGAATGCGGACCTAAACCTAATGAAACACACAATATATTACATGATCGAAATAGAAACGAAGAACGAATTGTTAAATCAAAGCGCAAGAGAATAAAATCAAATCAACAAATCAACTATGCTAGTTTTCTTTGCAACCCATGTCAAAAAAAGGAAAGAAAAAATGAAAGTTTGAGTGTATTTCTAGTATTACGATTTTGGAGGAACGGTTATGGATTGTTGATGGAAAACCTATCGATATCATATTAAGAGTAGTTAGACATAGAACATTTAGGCTCAATTTTATTCGAACCCTTCCACAAATGAAAAAACTGTCTGGTGTTGATGGTCCGCCCAAATGGTTAATCACCCAATATCTCGAATTGGGTAGTCCACAGTACTATGAAACTTTTTGCTAAGTGTTTTTTTTATTGAGAAATTAATATAACATTATTACACATTATTATTAATATAACATTATTACACAAAATGCTGCATAATTAACCGCTGAGTGGAGATTTATAGTTGTCAATATAATTTAAAAAGTTGAACAACCTTGAAGACATGTTGTGTTACCACTAATAGATATGGAAAATACAAACACAAAGTACAATAATATCAGCTGTACAATCCAGTTAAGATTTGGTTACAGTCATTTTGTGTGACTGGTACCGCAACCGATACACCACTTTAAGGTGGTTCAGATTTGATGCATTTGCAGTACCTTGCGTATCGGAAGTTCCCTGTTTCTGCTCATTGATTATCCATGTAGTTCGTAAATCGAATGTGAGGAGGCCGAAGAAAATCGTTCTTCGTTCAAACTCCCAGAAACCGGAGCAAAAGCTTAAAAAACATACATACAACTTTTAAAAGCTAAGCGGTAGCTACCAGAATGTTGTCAGCGCATGAGTTATCAAGTCAGTGTGATCAGTGTGTAGTAATGAGAAAAGGAGATAAAGGACATACAGGTGCAAAAATATCGGATTGTTCAAGTACTCCGATGAATTTGACATGGGCTAGCAGCAGCCTTCATGGGTAAGCAGTTGTTGAATCGAAAAGTCGAAAATTAAGACATGATGCATGCACACTACCCAAATCTACCTTACACTTTCAGACTGTGTCCTTTGGGTGAAAATGTCCTGGAGAACCTTCATCGTACCGACCGATATGCTTGCTAAGCACACTGGGCATGCTGCTTGAGCGCCTAATTCAGCGAAGAATGACACAGTACCTGGAATCAATTGAGGCTCTATCGGACGCTCAATATGGCTTCAGGAAGGGTCGATCGACGTTGGATGCCATAAACAGGGTGCTCAGCAACGGACGGGTCACTCTGGCCAAAAAGCGCAAAGTGAATCGTCTGTGCGCCATGGTTACGATAAACGTTCAGCTCGGTGAGCTAGTCAGCAATCGGAGCTGCTCTTCATCGGAAAAACGTACCGCCGTACCTGTCAAGGATGTTGAAGGACTACTTAACCCAGAGGACACTGCTATACGAGACAGATGAAGATGATGCTGTCGCGCCAAATGTCGGCGGGCGTTCCACAGGGTTCGGTGCTAGGATCAACACTGTGGAACGTCATGTACGACGACCTGCTGGCGGTGGAGCTGACGGGACTAAGTCCAGACATTATCGGGCTCGCGGATGACTTCGAATTCACGTTGCTGGGGAAAACACTGGAGCAGGTCAGCGTTGCACCATCGGAAAATCTGTCCCGTATAGAACATTAGACGGCAGGAGCAGGACTCGAGCTGGCGAATTAGAAGACTGGTTACATTACCTTCTGCATGCACCATGTGGCGCAGACCGGAGAACTTCAGGCGGGTGGCTCCACCGTTACTTCAACGAAGAGTGTGCAGTACCTCGGGGTCATGCTGAACCGGAAACAGCACCATGTTGGACATCTGGAAGCAGTCTGCAACAGGGCGTCCAGAGTTTCGAAGCTGCTGACAATGCTGATGCCCAACAAAGGCATTCGGTGCTACGACGAGAGAGCAGCTACAGGAGCTGCAACAATGGACATCCGGAAGCGACAAGGAGAGGACACGATGCGACGTTGGCAGCAAAACTGGACAACAAGAACGACAACAGGAGCGACAACGAGGCGGCTTATTCCGGACACCTCGACATAGCTGGCACGTAGGCACGGGGAGATTGATTTCTTCCTCACCCAAATCCTCACCGGACATGGGTTCCTGCGCAACTACTTCGTCGAGAAGGGCATTCTCGAAGGATCACCGAACTGCCCGGTTTGTGTGGATCTAGTCGAGGATGTCGAACATGTCCTCTTCATTTGCCCCCGTTTCCTTCGAACACGACACGTGATGCAGAATCCGCTGTTATTCCAGCTCTCCTTGAGCAACTTGGTGACCGAGATGTGCGCCACCAGGGGGACCTGGAATGCGGTGAAGACAGCGGCGAAGCAGATCATGTGGACCCTTCAAATAAGGTGGAACATGGATCATCCAAGACGGCAAGACGCTGCAGCAGTGATCCCAAATGGGATTGAGTCTAATTATTTCTCTTTCTCTTTCTTTCATTTTTTCAGGGAATATCTTGCGTTATCGGGTGCGTGAGCACATACCCACGTACCGAAGTAGTACTGCTTCGTAGCATCCTGGCAGGGTAGGGATCCCGATCGGAGGTGGGTTGTTAGTTAGGGTCCCCTCAGTTCCAAACCTCCTACTGTGGCTAGGGACCGTTGAATCCCACACTACCCTCTGGCAGGGTGCTTGTTGGCAGGTTTTCACCCTCCGTGAAAAAAAGAACATTTGTGTGACTTGATCCCCTATGCACTTTATTGCAAGACGAGTTTTGTTTTATTTTACGTTTTGCCTTATACATATTACATAACAACAACGAGAAGGTTAAATTAAATGAAATCATGATAAGTATTCTCATGGCACGGAACTTAGCCAGTAACTATTCGTAGCTTTACTATAGTTTTAAAATCTAGATAGAAGTAGCTGGTGAAAGTGTTCATTCCATTTGAATATTTCAGTTCAAATAATGTAAATAACATATTTATTAAATATGATTCTGATCGAACGAACATCGTCACGGCTTATGCTGAAAAATATCTCCATTAGTGTTAGCACGTGTCCTTTGCCGGTTATGATGATCATGCCGCTATAAATGTGTGTCATCGGTTTGTGTACCTGTGCGTCCATTAGAAAACTCACGATGGTATTGTTTGGCTCAGTGCGTCGATGGTGCCTGTTGAGAGTGGTTGCTGCACACAACCACTGAGCTTGTAGCACGTACTTGAGTGAACGTCACAAAGCCAGTTTTCCAAATTTAAATTTGGACTAAGTGATTATAAGCATTGTAACGACAGTGTCAAGATATTCATAAATTCCAAAGTTGAAATATGAAAGTAAAACGACAGTTGGATAATTTTCCTAGTTACATAATATATGAAGGAACGAGAAACGGTTTATCCCAATCGATTCTAAAGTTAGAGCATGTGTACAAGTGTCATGTTAAGATTTATGTTATAATTGGAAGAAAAAATAATTTAAACAAGTTTAGAAACGGATTAAAACGAAAAGCTATTTACGACATTATATTTCAACATCTCCATACATATCGACTATCAATTGAACAGCAATTCGTCCTACATGGGACAGAAATCACAAGCATTACTTATTCACGATCGAACAAAATCGATAGCCGCCCAGTGCTACCCAGCACCTAGCCCCGTGGAACACCTGTCCCACCTGAGACGAAAACCCGTTGATGATGCGTGTTATCACCATGAAAACACGACATCGCTCACGAAGGCACGCACGAAACGCTGGAACAAAACAAAACATACCCGCACACAGTGAAAAGCCCGCAACTATCGCGTGTTGACAACTCTGTCCACATTGTTTGCTCAATCAGTGTGCGTTTTGGGATGTCAGTGGTGGAGACACTACCACTACCAGCCGTGGCAGACTGGTCATCCACAGGATCGGAACACATTTACCGATCGTTGGCCACGGTGTCTGCTTTATCGGTGACGAAACCACGTGTCGTCGGTTCGAACGAGCGGACGCGCTGTGTTGCAGTGCGCCGCTATGGTAGTATTGATTTGAAATCGGCAACTGAAAGGCTGGAGGCAGTTGCCCGGGAGAAACGAAGGAGATCCATTACGACACGGAGAAATGTTTCCGTGCCGACATGCAACCCAACACAGTTATGGATCAGTGCCGGTGGAAAGTAGCCACAGTTGCATGGCGTTGGTCAAACCGAGTGTACATAGGCAGTTAAGAGCCGCTCCTAGCGAATACATCAGCACACGCTTGCTTGTGTAGTTAATAGATCTAACTACGGATAAACAACCCCGAACGATAATAGTGATTATGTAAAACATTCTTTGCGCTATCTTTTGTGCCAAAATGTATTTAAATCGTGTTGAATCGTGAAAGTGAAGTGAAATAAATATGGTCAGCTATGCTATGCTGATATGGAAATATTGAACCAGCTTATGAACCAGCATTCATACCAGCAGATGAGCTCGTGCTAATAAATGTCGTAAAATCAATGTAAATTTGCTTTTCCAGTGTAGTTGTATTCCGAGCAAATAGGTTTCAATATGCTGTGTTGCCGACACGGTAAAGAAAAAGTAAAACCGTATATCCGTTACCAGCAATCGCAGATGACCGTCCATCGATCGATAGATGGTAAATGATTTATACGGTAAATGCATTCGCCCCGCCTTGCAAGGTGGATAACGAGGGCAAATAGATGTGCCTGACTAAAAAAAACCCTCGATGCAATTGAACAACTATAAAACGGCCGAAGCAATCCGCCCGCACTATGCCAACACCATGTACCTATTTGCCATCAGTTATTCGTTAAGAAACCGGTGCATATGCGGTTTGTGTCCCCATAAACACGTTCTCATGGCATATGGGGCTGATAGGTCTTAGTGGGTCGTGTGTGATAGCGACCCGTGAGAAATTTAACCATCTTGATTTGGGATGAACGAGACACCACAGCTTGGCACGACAGAGTCACATGCTCTGATAGCGTGTGAGTTCAACGGAAAACTACACATGCCGAAACAGCAGCAGCAATCTAGTAGTCTCAGTGATCTAGCAGGCGTAGTTTCCAATGGTGAAAAGAAGCAAATCATTAGCAGCAACGGCTCTCGCGAGAGTCGCGATTACCTTAGTGCCGACATCAAGTCTCCCTTATCAAACTCCGCCCGGAGTCGATCTCTTTCTCCGCATAATCAGCATAAAGTGTTCACTCGTATGGCAACCGACAATTCTGAGGAAGGTACTAAGGAGATCAATCACTTTCCCGACCTTGTGAGCGCTGGAAATAGCTTTGGAGTGCTGTTACCGAACTGTGTTGTCCAGCAGGACCCAGCGCGCAACGAAATCACTACGAACGAGAAGCCTTCAAAAGGCACTAGAACGATACATTCGAGTCCTGTGGGTAAACCACGATGTCGACGATACAGTCAGGACTCATGTGCACCCATTTACGAGAGTCTATCTGTTGCTAGTTTCGCCAGAAATAGTTGTTCTCAAAATGTGCAGGTAAGACCAAAATCTTCATAGTAATCCTATGTTCATAAGCCAGTAACCAAAAAAGGTCAACTAAGCGAAGCGCAACCCTACATTTCTGTGCATTTTTTTTTACCGAAACTAAAACCCGAAACGGCGCAACAATGTCCGCCAATCATGTATTCCAGTCGTACAGACGGAAGATTCTAGTTCATCTTAGTCTATCATGCCTCCTCTGTCCATGGAGACTATTAATAGGACTTTGCGGGTTGCGACATCTTGTGCCGTTACACTGACATGACCAGCCCAACGAGTTTAATTCGCAGCAAAATATCGCGTTCAATAGAGATTGTCATAGTTGCGGTTCCACCATGATCACTAACACTAACGAAGAAATGTGATGTTCCTTTGACATTTTTATAATTTTGAGCTTTCATTGCTCGAAAACGGTTAGAGCTATCGACATACGGTTATCTTTATAAATTTTATAAACCACTACTCCTAGGGGTTGGTACATGCAATTCGGGCTCCAAAACGTTCTCTCACAATACTCGCAGTTTTGTTCTTCAAAGAGATGCTCCTTGTTCTGCAATAGTCATAGTTGGTGCAGTATTAGGCATTCCAAGTTCGGAAGAGTCTCACGGAGGAACCAATCGGGTTTACACTACTACATTCTCGGATGGTACATTTTACAGACTATCTCTTTAAACCTTTATCAGAAAACTTTTTTAAAACTTCGAATATTAGAAATATGTAACTATATTTGCTATGATGTTCTTAAATAAAAACGCAATAACCATTCCGGAGCCTTATTAAATTGAATCTACCATCCTAGCAATAACTTGTTATACCGAGAATTATTAAAATGTATTCTTATAAAAACCTATATTAATTTTCCACCGTTATCCCAATAACCTGTGTGGATCTACGCTTATCACAAACTGCTTTCCTTTATTCTTGACCGACGAACCTGATGCAATGCATGATTGTAAAGTACATCTCATAGACCTCGTCCTTGTAGCGGTTCCTCTATTGTGCTTCCACTCAACGGGGCAAACCAATCGAATGTACATGTTTATTGTAACTGTTATACACGCGACACACACACACACACACACCATCGCCACCGCTAATATAACCAAATTCATAAAAGCACTCCATAACTCCAACCCTGTCTCAGTAGCAATCGTTAACTGCAGTTGTTGAGCCAGTTATAAGATATTAATGATTGAATGGGCCATTGTACAAACATTCTTAAGATATAATGCGGTAATATAAAGCTCATATACCGCTTAGCGTTTAATAGTGTTTTTCTTGGAAAAGCACAAGCTTCGTTATTGAATGTTTATTGCAAAAATGTCCGCCTATTTATAATACTATGCTAACTAGAATTTCATACCAAAACTAGTATTTTGTTGTTGAATAGTTTTGCATCTACTTTATTTGATTTTCTTCATTCCAACGCGTTCCATACGGAGTGCTACGGGCATATAAAAATAAACTCATCTGATCAATTATGAACGATTACACGTCATTACTCTAACCATCACTGCCAAGCTTTACAAGCTTCACTATCAGTACACTAATTGTCTGTCAATGTTCTCCTAAGAAGTGAACCCTACTCTCAGGCTTCAATCAACTCTACACGCTTACATGCAAACCGGCACGTTGCGTGATCGAGTGAGCAGGTGAAAATAAATGCTAAATTTAATTTAATCCATATGAAGGCACTCATTATCGGGACCGGCTCTAGTTTATGGAAATGTGTTTTTATTACACGGATACCAATGATTATCCCAATGTTGGAGCGCACCCAAGTAATAAATAGAGGTATATCGTCTAATTTCAACTAATAGTCAACTCCACATAAAAGAGAATTATATATTAATTCAGCGAACTAAGTTCCATACAGCTTTTTTGTAATTTGTACACACATTTTATAGCAAACAATGCTAGAGCTTGTACCAGTAATGTATTTTTAGTCGAGAATTGCCTTTCGGAATAAGAAACACTTAGTAAGTAATAATTGAAGCACAAGCTGGTATAATTTTCTTCCGATTTGTTACACCGTTACCAAACAAAACTTGGTAATCAGTTCGATATCTTCTACCTAGATAGGAGGCATTTCTTCTTACATACCACCTTTTTACTGTTCCTGCCCAAGCCTAATGCAATCATAAAAGTTAGTTTAGGAACAATTTATCACTTTTTTAATGCAATTGAATCACCCCTTTGCAGTTAATATCAATTGTATAGAATGAGCGATGTGTACAAGATGAACAGGGTGTAACATGTGTATCGAGAGTTTGACGGAGTTGACGGAGAGCTGTCGAACGAAACGGTCTTATAAATACTAAGAGTTTGGAGAACTCCACATCAATATTTTGCAATGTTTATCCATTCACAACATATGCATCGTGTTCACGAAAAAAAAACCATGCCCTTCTTAGTACCTCGCAGCGCTATCGATTTTTCATAGTAAGCATGCAATTCATGTGAATCGTTAGTTATTAAGCATTTTCCACCCAGTGGTAACGAGAAGATTCCACCTGAAATTCCATCAGAAATTGCCCGAGCTACACACTGACCCGATTTATAACCGATATGCACCTTAGCTAAGTACATAGACACGTACTTCCCGTACATTTCTCGATTACCTTCCACCCCGCAGCAGATGAGCCAGCAACATCACGCACACATGCGACACAGCACGGACAATTTGCGGTCTATTAATAACCACCAAGGTGCTGCCAGTGGTGTGCACAGTAACAGTCGCGAAGGTATCGAAATGGCTCCTGTCGGCGTCGGAACCGGAACTGGCAACGAAGTGGCCAGTCACGGAAAGACAAAATACTTCATGCATCGCATGACTGCCCAAGACTTGGGAAACAGCATCGAACCATCCTCCTCGCAGGACAGTACTGCGTCGCCGGGTAGTACCACTGTGCCATCGAAGTCGGTAGAAATCGTAGTCGAAGCCGACTCATCCACCACGAATGGATACTCTGCAATGGCCAACGGCACTGTCACCGCTGCGAGTCCCAAGGATACGAGCTTCATTGATAAATTGCCTCCGCTGGAGGACATCATGGAAAGCCCGCTCTTGAAGACTCCGATCGAAAAATGGTTGCAAACCGAGGATCGTTTGTCCCGCGAGGAAATATCGCCAACTTGTGCCACCGAGGAGCGTACCCGTAGGTAAAATCCTCACTCTTCCCTTACGATCGTCACCAACACTCTACGCGTTTACTTTCTTCCTGTGTTCGCGCATCTTTGTTGTTCTTTTGTAACTTTGAGCCACTTAACATCGGCTATTGTCAAATTTATGCTATCACTTTTACGCAACTAATTTGGCGCCATAAAAAGACACAATAAAATCATTGTAGAACTATTCTTTTATAATTTTATTAGTTTGTGATCTCGCAGAACACTGGATTTCCTGAGTAGATGCGACGAAAACTAAAAGAATGTAGGATACGAAAATTGTTTCACAATAATGAATCCGGTTAGCATATCTTTTGTATAAATAGCAGAATGGGTGCTAACTTTTTTCTCCATATCATTTCCTTTTTTTCTCCAATATCATAACTTTTTGTAACGTTTATCATGTTTTTCCATTTCTTTTGTTTTTAAAACGGCAAAAATTCAACGATATAGCTATGAAACCGAATTGGCAAATTTATTGGTGTGTTTTCGTATTAACACTATTGCAATACATATCCAGTCCCGACCTTTACAGCAATCTCTTTGGACCGAAAATCAGTGCCAACGAAAACATTCCTGGCACACCAATGGATACCCCGGACATTGTTTCGGAATTCAATAAAAGCTTCAACTCCAGCACGACGAGCATCGTCAACGAGCGGCGACGATCGTCCTCCAAGCTGCTTACTCTACACACCGATCGTGATCTCACCATGATCGGTGGTACGGCTACTGAATCGAGCAATTCGCCGAACGATCAACTTACAGCCGGAGCCGCAGCGGCCGCGGATAAAAACAATTCCTTAGGGAAAGGAAGCCTTCGGAATCTGCTGAAACTACGTAAGACTTCGGACCACTCCCAGGACACACGACGCTCGAGTCAACAGGATAAGGAGGTGAGATTATGGTATAGCTCATCCTATAATCATCAACGATCAGACGTCATTCGAATGTGATAGGTGATTGCTTCTCAATTATCACAACGACCGCCCTTTCCGTGGTAGCTAGCGTAGCACGTAGCGGCGGCGTACCACAAGTGTTAAAATAAAAGTTACGTTCTATTATTAGAATCCGAACTTTGCGTTCCGCACGTAAAGTACGCATACGTTTGTTCCCAGTCGCCCATACATACTTTCTTCGTTTGACTTCTGCAAACGACAAAAATAGAATAAGACGTGTGAATAAAAACGATAAGTTTATGGATCGTTTTTGGAATTTCTAAAGTTACAGCAACTAGGAATTATAGGCAGCACGAGACACCCATTCATGCAAGATGGCCGGAACTTGTCGTACGTCATATTTTCTTCTTTGAAATTGTGACACCATTTGTTTTTTTGTATCTCTGTATTGTGTTTTACTTTATGTATCACGTTTTAGGTAGTTAACTAATTTGAGTAGTTTTATTTTAGTGACAACGGTAAAGCTTTTTTTGTGTTTTCAAATCAGAAGCTTTCTGAATTACATTAATTACTATTCTCTGCAATTTACTAGGTAAGTCAGAATTAAGAGGACGATATATAATGGCTCGCTTTAATGATATATTGTAATGCATTCATGATGTTTTATTTATTATAGCTATTCGAATGTTTGGTTTTCCCAAGATCCCAGAAGCAGTTGCTATAATTCTACCCCATTTTTGGGAAATGTAGTTTTGAAGAGAAATTATTTTTCAAACAGTTGTAACTTGAAAATGGATAGCATAAATCTTTCTGAACAAAAACTTGTCGTGATTATTTTATCATTTTCAATTATGTACCTACGCCTTTATCTGAACCTTTTAGTGATGTATTAACTTATTTTTAGGGCTTGGATCCAGAATCCCTCATGTTCCGTGACGGGCGCCGGAAAATCGACATGGTGCTGTGTTACGAAGAGGATGATCAGGGTGTTATGACCGAGTTGGAGGCCTTGAAGCGTCATCAGCGTAAGCTGTTTCACGAAAATCTCATTCGCGAGGGTCTCGAATTCGAAGTGGAAGACAAAGCGCAGGCTTTCGACGGCAAGACGTACTTCGTCAAAATCCACATACCTTGGCGAACGGAATCTCGCTACGCTGAGGTAATGAACTTGAAGCTACCTGTGAAAAGATTCATCACCATCAGTGTGAAGGTTGGTATCTCGGTTCGGGATCAGTCGCAGTTTTTTTTTTCTTTTTATAACGAACATTGTATTTTATTCTCCATGCAGGAGGAAGAAACGGCACTTCGTCGACAGCAAAACAAGATCTTAGGCTATTGGAACAGGTTAATATCCATGACTGAGTACAACCATGGGCGTATCGAAAAGGAGCCATCCTTCTACTCTGCAACAGCGAACGGTAACCCAGAGGAGCAGTTTATCGTCAAGGATCGATGTACGTCGTACACAAGCGCCCAACGAAGCCTAATCGTGATGCAGATCCTGATGAGAACACGATTCGACGAGACGGAAAAGGCGAACAACGTTGGCATCCGCAGGTTGCTAAACGATGGCACCTATCTCGCCTGTTTCCCATTGCACGAGGGTCGGTACGACAGGAACCATTCGTCCGGGGCTCTATTCGATCGGCGACTACTGTATCTGGAATGGGCGCGACCGATCAAATGGTACAAGAAGCAACCGCTCTGCCTCGTACGCAAATATTTCGGAGACAAGATCGCGCTCTACTTCTGCTGGCTCGGTTTCTACACCAAAATGCTCTATGCGCCGGCCATAGTGGGGCTGTTCTGTTTTCTGTACGGGCTTGCGTCGATGGACTCGAGTGATAATATTCCGACAAAGGAAATCTGTGACGAGAAAGGACCGGGGAAAACGATACTGTGTCCATTGTGCGATCGAGCTTGCAGCTACCAGCAGCTCCATGAATCTTGTTTTTTCGCTCAGCTCACCTATCTCTTCGACAATCCATCGACTGTGTTTTTCGCAATATTCATGTCTTTCTGGGCTACCACGTTCCTGGAACTTTGGAAGCGAAAGCAATCGGTGCTGGTCTGGGAGTGGGATCTACAGAACATTGAAAATGAGGAAGATATGCGACCTGAGTTCGAAACGACCGTTAAAACATTCCGGATCAATCCGGTCACACGCGAGAAGGAACCGTACATGCCAACATGGACTCGTGCCATACGCTTCGTTGCCACATCCAGCGCTGTTTTGTTCATGGTGAGTAATGAGAGAACGGTCTCCGTCTGATTGGACTTGCACATGAAACGTGAATTAAAGAGAAATTTCTACTCGATGATGGCACTTATTAAACGAACTTAATTTTGAAATCTTTTCACATAATTAACAAACAACAATTATGTGAAAATAACAAATAAGCATAGCAAGTCACATCGAATACAAAAACAATTTAATTAATTATTTCAATATAATTTTTGAATAGGTATACTGAACCCATGAGTACTATATGAAGCTAATATTTTCCTTTTTTCATATTGTTTGGTCTAGATTTCCATCGTTCTAGGCGCTGTGCTTGGGACCATTATATATCGAATATCGCTCGTCTCGGTAATATACAGCGGAGGAGGATCTTTCTTCCGTACGCATGCCAAACTGTTCACTACCATGACCGCTGCTTTGATCAATCTTATCATTATCATGTTGCTCACACGTGTAAGTGGGTTAGCATATTCGAAAATGTCTATTTCTATGACAATGACTTACGGACGCGGTTTTCTACTTTACAGATCTATCATAAACTAGCGTTGTACCTGACTAATATGGAAAATCCGCGAACACAAACCGAATACGAAGACTCGTATACAGTAAAAATTTTCGTATTCGAGTTTATGAACTTTTACAGCTCCCTGATTTACATAGCGTTCTTCAAGGGCCGTTTCTACGACTACCCCGGCGATGATGTGGCAAGGAAAAGTGAATTTCTTCGGCTGAAGGGTGATATTTGCGACCCGGCTGGGTGTCTCAGTGAGCTGTGTATTCAGCTTGCCATCATAATGGTCGGAAAGCAGTGCTGGAATAACTTCATGGAATACTTTTTCCCGTATGTGGTTCAAAAACGTATGTCATATTTGGATCTAAATAAAAAGCTTCACTTTTTCCTATGTAGAGCCTTCTATAACTGGTGGCGGCAGCGAAAGCACAAGCAGCTTACGAAGGATGAAACGCATTTACATATGGCTTGGGAGCAGGACTATCACTTGCAAGATCCCGGCAGGTTGGCTCTATTTGATGAGTATCTCGAAATGAGTAAGTTCGTCTTAAATTAGTTCCACTAGTCGAACCATACGCATAATTTCAACTCGCTTTTTGTTTGTTTTAAATCTTTACGTAGTCGTTCAATACGGATTTGTAACGCTGTTCGTGGCTGCTTTCCCCTTGGCACCACTGTTCGCGCTACTGAACAATATTGCCGAGATTCGATTGGATGCCTACAAAATGGTAACCCAGTCTCGAAGGCCACTAGCAGAACGTGTGGAGGATATTGGTGCCTGGTATGGTATACTAAAAATAATAACATACACAGCTGTCGTATCAAATGTAAGTGAAGACAAGAAGTGTTCCTATACAAACTATTTATGATCGTAAAAATTAAGATTTAAGTTATGCTCTAGATGTAAGTAGACTTTGCGAAATGTACAGTTTGCCCTGAAATGTACAAATTCATTTTGGAAGAGTTGGACTAATCGTCAAGGACCAACAGTAAGGAAATTAGAATTTTCCGAAAATGTCGGAATGCGGTCTGTTATGGTATAAATTTCGCGCGAAGGTATACGAAGAAACTCTTACTCAAACTCTACTTCTGGACGTTGACGATTGGCATTGATGTTGCCATATTGGTCTGACGAGGTGCGATTAAAATGTTCTTCTCGTGAGAAGACACAAAACGTTGCTTTCCCAACATCCTTTCAATATCTATGTTAGTGGGTTTTTACTTTGAATGCGACTTTTAGTTAAAAAGGCTTTCTCCGGTACTAAACCTAACGTAGTTTGGCCCGGATCTCATTCAGAAGGCGATTGAAGAATATCTTTCATTTAAGATTTTATGTTTTTATGAGGTCCTTAGACGCTCAACGTACACTTTAATGGCAGAAAGGGCAGATGAAAGCATGACACAATGGACAAAATTTGCAAACATTTTTATATTTAACCATTATTTGGTATACACTCTACTATATAATTATAATTTTATATAATTATGTATTATATTTTTTTTCCAAAATGTTGATGTTTTGATTGGTTAAGCAAATTTACAATTACGCACTAGTACGTTGGTTAAGACTCCTTGCTACTATTTCCGTTGCTCAAATAATGCATCACAAGCGACACAACTTGCTAAGTACGATTATTACAAAACACTTAACGTTTGTTTGACTAACAATTAACACATTACAATTCATACTTGCGGCAGCGATTCCCAAAAAGACGAGCAATTGCGCAAGCGCGACACTTAAAGTTGACCTAGGTCATTCGCTCCGTTGACAACATGGCGGTTATCAACGCCTCACACGCTCACGATATGCACACATCTGCCTGTTGTGGCACGTACGGGACCCAGAGTTTCAACGTGCGAAGTAATTTGCTTGCACATCAATATACAAATCGTTTTTTCTTCTTTTTCGGCTCACTCAAAGAGGTGTCTTGGTTTACCATTTATGGCTTTCGTTGACTTCAGATTGAACGTTTAGTGCATATTGAAACCAGTCGAAGTCACAGTCTGTGGTGTTTCCCATCAAAGCATTCCTAAAAGTGTTTAGGCATTGAGTTGAGTGTTTGATGTGATTTAGGTACTGCCACGTGTCAAAATGCCAAACATATAATATTGAAACATATAACCAAATGTATAATCTGGAAGGCATTCAACGAATAAACGTCTGCAATTGAGTATCACATATCATGTTAACAAAAAACAGTACAATTGTGCAAGATGGAAGTACCGATAGAAGTACCGATCTGCGTAGTAATTAGATGAAGAAAAAAAACATGAAACAACCAGAAGAAGTTTATTTTCAAAGCTGTTGGAAATTCTTGCGAGAGCTTTTGTGATTATTACTACAGCATATTCACTCGCCTGCCGAATAATTATGGCGAATGTTTAAATTGTTTCGCTTGTGGAATGCTTATGGTTTCGCTATCAATAGATGGAGCGGTCAAGTGATATTATGGTAAAGGAAACGGTGCTCACACGTTAAAACCGAGACTAAAATCCCATCCGGACTATATCAAACACCTGCTGTGGTGGTATATCTAAATCCATTAAACCCGCAACGTAGAAGTAAAACAATGATGTCGGATATCTTCTATCCACCAATATCTAGATGCCAGAAGATACTTGGATAACTTGAATACCGGATACAGCATTTGCCCTTTTTTCAATTAGTTTGATTTTTATCACGTTTTTGTTACATGGCGGCTGTACCCACCAGTTTTTAAAACACTTTCAAAATATTGTTTGTTCTTGTGTTGATTATCCAGCAACCAAAATGTGTATACCAAATACGATAGATTTACCGTAATAAGTATGAGGTATGCATTTGAGGTGTGTACTGCAAGAGCAAATTTCATGTTACAGCTATTAGTTGTTAGTTTAAGATCAATCTTGTTTAACTTAAGGTAATCGCTCATATGTTGTTTGCACATATTTACAGGCATTTGTTATCGCATACACTAGTGATTTTATTCCACGGATGGTTTATAAATACGTTTACTCGCCGCAATTTTCCTTACACGGCTACATAGAGCACTCACTGTCGAGTAAGTAGACGTCAACTTTCTTTAAGTTCAGGACTCGCTTCTCATATTTTCCGTCTCGTACAGCCTTCAACACCTCGGACTACAAGGAAGAATGGGGCACAAAGACCGAATCAGATCCAGACACCTGTCAGTACCGTGGATATCGAAATGGCCCGGATGCGAACGAACAATACGGGCTTAGTCCGCATTATTGGCATGTGTTTGCAGCACGTTTGGCCTTTGTCGTCATTTTCGAGCACATTGTGTTCGTCCTTACCGGTATTATGCAATTTATCATACCTGACATTCCAATTGAAGTGAAAACGCAAATCCAACGTGAACAACTTCTTGCGAAGGAAGCCAAATATCAGCACGGACTGAAAAAATCACGAGAAACGGACTACGAGGAAATTTTACACACTTTGCGTGAGCAAAGTAATAACAGCAGACAAGGTAATTGTTGAACTTAATATGATGTATTTTGAACACACATACGATTCACGATTCACACATACGAGTGAAGGGTGCAATTAACAGAAACCTTATCTCAGACACTCTAAGATGTAATTAAATTTGAATCGATATTTCCTATTTTTGATTATAGACTTTATTGTATATCCATTTTGTCATGAAATTTAATGGGCCAAAGATATTAAATTATTACGCTTTTTCATGTTGTTTCCATTCTGACAGTTAAATGGCAGTAAAGTTAAATTCGATGGTAATATCTCTTACACAGGTGTGCGTGGCAGTTGGGCACGTCGTTTGAGCAGACTCAGCGATGGACTCGATGCACACGTTGAGGTTCCTAATCGACCGAGGCATTCATTGGAATCCACTGTTTGGGAAGTTTCGTAGCATTAGCTTTCAGCGCTGTATATTTTGCTGCAGCAGAACTACAGCAAACGGCCAACTACATCATACGTTTTATACCACGGAGGAAGCATCCATTTAACTTGCTACTCACATAACCATACGATAAAATATCTGTGCATTTAACAACATGTAGAACAAATAATTTCTGAAGTCATCCGGACCAAAAAACAATTAATCTGAAACTATTTGAATACACCAAAAAATACATCAATGTCAATATACATTTTCCCACCTGCTTAACAAACCACCATGTATTGCATTGAACGGTGAATCAGTTGCTTGTAAAAATTGTAAATTATTCTTCATCGAAACCGAAAGCAACTCAAGACATGTGCATAGGCAATCGTAAAGCGAACCTACAATCCCATCATTGAGCTGTGGCAAAATTTCCTTACGCATAAATATATCTTATACAATGTTACTAGTTGTTCAAACGCATTTTCTGTGTCTGGCGCGAGCAGCGCAGCTTCGTCCGAAAAACCGCAGGATCCAGCACATTAAACGGAGGGTTCTCATTAATGCAGACAATATTTTTCAATCTTCGGTTATCGTTTTTCTCCAACAAGTGTGGCGCTAGCAGTAAAAACAGCTGCTCTGTCCACGCTGGTAGTCCACAGCTGGAAAAGCATAGCTCCCAGTACGGCAGGCCAAGATGCGCGATGCTCATTCTTAAGTATTCAGTAAATGATTCTGCCAGGAACTGCCATCGGAGCGAGTTCGTCTCGAGTAGAAATATTTTCGGACTCGAACTCTCTGGTGTCTCATACACGAGGCAAACCTTGGCCAGATTGGCGATCGTGCTCAGCTCAAAAATTTTACTTCTGGAATTTAAATTCAAATGATCGAGATGGCCAGAGCTAAGATCGACATAGTTGGACTGCCGGATAATAGGAGGAACCGTGAGTGTCGTATTCGGGCTGACGGTTAGGATGGTATCAATATTGTCCCTCACCAGCGTAATTTGGATCAAATGTGGAAAGTGGATGTGGCCAACACGTCTCACATCATTGGCTGAAACAAGGAAACAAAATTATCAAATTGTAAACTTTAAGGGACAGATATGGGCAACTACTACACACGGGAATATTGATAACTCCAGTAGAAATTGAATCCATCCGTAGAGAGATAAAACCGCTTCATATCGTCCGGTAAGTACACATTGTGTCTTGATTCCCAAGCCGTCACCTGTGCCTTTTCACAAGGTAGCCTTTTTTCAAGCGTCACGTTGGTAATCCTTGGAATGTTATCTGCAACCAAATGGAATTACCGCATTTTAAAGCAAACTTTCGGAAAACGCCCACAATATTCACAACTCACTCAGAACTTTGGCGAGGCTTAGGGATAGATTTTCGTAAAACATATCTTCCGTATCATGACCGATTTTAAGGCTAGCCATCATTTCAGACGCACCAAACTGCTGAACGATAAACAAAACGTGGATGTTGCCTTAGCAACAAAATTGATTTAATTGTACATCGCAATTTTGACTACACTTTGATGAACATTCTGATACAGATAAAGCATTACTTCCTACGCGATGGCAAACGGTGATTGTACATAAAATAATGATAAAATAAATATTGCTTTTTAATTATATTTCAATTCAATTCCACATTAGTTGAAAGATTGCAACGAAAGATGTTTAGCGTGAACACGAAGCTTCATTCAAAAACAGTGAAAACTATTGCTTGAATACGTGCAAGGTATGAAAAGCTTTCTTGCATGGATTTTTTCTGACAACACTGCCCGAGGCATTTCAAGTGACAGCTGCCGCTAGAGCGGGCTTTACATGACCGTATAACGACCTGAGAACGATGCGAGAAGACCTAGCGGGACGTCGAACGACGGGGTTTCTCGACTGCTTCTCACTACGTACGTGGAAATGCGTTTCACGCTACCGAGCGAGAACAGAAGCGCGGTACCATGCGCGATACCTCATAAAATTTAAAAATTCTACTATTCAAAATGACTTAAAATAAAGTTTTATATTTTTCACCACGAAAACAAGGGTTTTGTTTGAAAAAACGATATTTTTCAAACTCCAAACAATTTTGATCAAAATGCAATTCGGTTTGACAGCGTTCGCGCCTCGAGGTTTCCTGCAATGCACGATCGAAGCGAGAACTTTGACAGCTGTCCCACCTGCTTCTCAGGTCGTTATACAGACGTGTAAAGTCCGCTTAGGTTATTTAGAACAAAACTTGTTTCACCGAAGCGCGTGTATCAAAAGTGATAATTTATGCATTTTTCATTAGAAACAGTGTTTATCATTAATTTCTACAATAGTCGCGTTTTCCTAAAATCGCGGTGAACACGACAACAACGCATCCGTAATTGCTAGCATAGAAGATTATTGATTTGCGGTCGCTGGCAACACTGGACAGCAACAGCAAGCATATTTTGGAATCCGTTTCGAGGCCGTCAAAAAACGCAAACTGAGAGAACTAGAACAAGAGTGCAAAAAAGTTACGCGACGGGAAACACAGCACGGTTTGCAAAACTGTCCGAAATATTCCGTTCTGTAAAACAGGCAACATTGCAGTTGGTTGTAGATACGATTGTAGCGTAAGTAATGTACACGGCAAATAATCAACATCATAGTACGGTTTGAGAGGGAAAAATCCTACGGCATCCATCCTCCATTGCCGTAGTTCCTTTCGCGTCCTGCGTCCCCTCCGGTGGTGGAAGAGCGTGCTGAAGGATGTAGAAATAGCGACGGCTGCGATTGTGCATCGCACTTGGTGCGGAATTTTATCGTGTTCACCTGATTCGTTCACAAACTGCAGCACCGTCTTGATTAAATTAAATATAGTTGCCAAAGTGTTTTTTGGTAGAGTAAATTATCATATTCAGGTACTGCTGCAACACCAGCGATAAGAAGAAAAAGCCTGTGTTGGCAAAATAATGTGAAGTAGTCAACGAAAGCGCTTTGTTTTTCATCAGGTGTTTTTTATGACTGCCCTCGATACTTTATACAATTTAATTGTGAATATATTATAGCGTTTTTAGTTAATGCATACCGCAGTTTGTACGTATCTCACGACAGCATATTTTATTGAATCATTCAACACCTACATTAAGCTAACCTTTCCAAGGATACTCAATTTCAATGCCATTCCGCGCTCTTGCTAGTCGTTCAACGAGTGCAATTTGCGTTGATTATTGTTGGCATAATTATCGGGATAGTTGTATAGTCCGTAAACAATACGGAAGCGCACAGCTATTTATCAAGGACCCGTGTGGAATAGATACACAAACCCAGCTTATTTTGTATTTTAGTAGTGTTTATGTTCATTTTCAACTCTTATAATAAGTCACGTCTTATAATAACGTATGTTTTAATGCGTTTCAGAAATTGTGGTTCACGGTCAGCATCTTGTTTAATTGGGAACCATGAGCGCCGAAGAGAGCACAGAACAGCAAGCTGCGATTGCCGAAGTGGCCGAGGACCAGCAGTCCGAGGAAGTATGGGCTTATACAATATGTCTGAGTAGATATTTGGCAGACGCTTTTATCTTCCTTCTCCGTGCTTTACAGACCGCCCAGGAACAGCAACAGTCGGTCAGCGAGCTGGAGAAGCAGGAGGAAGAAAAGATGAAGGCGAAGTACGGTTCGAATGTGGGCCTAGGCGGCGGCCCCCGTGGTCTCGGCGGCCATTCGGCATTCCTGCAGAAGCGCCTGCAGAAAGGCCAGAAGTACTTTGATTCCGGTGATTACCAAATGGCGAAGCAGAAGGGTGGCGGTGTGAAGCAGGTGTTTGCGAACAAAGTACCGACCGGCGAAGCGATACCGACCCCAGAGACAGTGCCGGTGCGAAAAACCTCCATCATTCAAACCTGCAACAAATTTCAAAGCTAAGAATTTGCAAGTTTTTTCGGAAAACATTTCGTAAACCGAGGGTAGGGGATCATGGGGGTCGAATGAGGGGGAGCCGGGTGTACTATCTGTGGTGCGGAAGGAGGTTTCACACCTCCTCCGGCCGTCGATTACACCAGCCGATTTTGTTGCTACCAGTTTTCAGCAGGAAGATGCAAACTAACCGTCGATTTTGAGGAGTGGAGAATGTTTTTATTTTTTATTAAGTTGCGGTATATGGAAAATGAGTATTGAATGTTGTGCTACCTAATGTTATCGAAAACGATGGTAGGGCACGCACCATTTCTATGAGAAGTAAAATAGCATGAAATTAAAATTAACCTATCTCCCTCGGTCAACTAGTTTTTCGATACAATTTATTTGCATAACTAGTGTAGAAATGGAACAATTCATGGTTGATTAAATGAAACGTTAAAAATCCTTAATATTCAACTACAGCAAAGCTGGTGGATCCAGCGATCCAGCAAGGTTTTATTTTTATTTTTTGTCTTCACCATTTTTACAACCATCTAAGCTCCCCCGATTTTGCTGCGTTATTGATAAATATTCTTTTAATAATTGGTAATGTACTTGTAATCTGTAATGAATAGTTCATTGGAACGTGTTGGAGCAAAATAGCACGAGCAGCATGCAGTAGCCTTTTGGTGCATGAATGTTCGCCCTATTGCTAAGGGTTCACGTGTGTGTAAGTAAGCAAGCATGGATGATGCCATTCAGTCTCAATCGTGAACATTTTTCACTCCGCTAAACCCGTAGCAGAAGAATGTGAGAAGTAAATCGGAAGTAAGCGGAATCCGTAAGATGAAACGTTATTCGATGTCAGAACGGATGGATCGGAGTGATTCGAAGCGGTTACAAATAACAACAAGGTGTATGATTCTTTGCTATCGCTAAACTTAGCGGAACAGAACCGGGATCGTATTTAAGTGCAGAACGGATAGGAATCGATGAATTGCAACTCACTCACGAATAAAAAAAAACAAACGATGGTAGCAGGTATTTTGTTAAGCAAACTGACTATGATGGTTAACGTTGTTAAACGAGAAAAATACATGGATATAAGAAGGTAATTGAAGAATCGCTCACTTATGTTATGTCTTGCATACCCGACCGAAAAAAGACCGTGACGGGTCTTTTTAACCTATTGAAGTGATGTTCACAGTCAATTTCGTGGTTTCGATCAGGGATGGCTTGATTGTTCACAAAATGTTTAAGGTTTGATACAAATCATCGTCAGCTGGAAACAATCGTAATCAAATCTACAAAATATGGTAACTCACGAACGAGTTCGTGACGACACATTCAGAATAACTTCAAGCTAAATTTGAACTTCGTGAGAATTTCAACAATCAAACTTATTGCTCGGTACTATTTCGTCTAAATATTGTTTTTTAATACACGTCTTTTCCTCATTTATCACAATTCGGACTTAGCGCACAATTTAAAATTGATGTTTCGTTCGGAAGAAGCAGCAGTTTCTTTTCGGTAATCTATGGGAGTGCAAATCATGCATTGTAGAATAAAATGTAAAAAATATGAAAAGTTAAGAATAATTTTAATGTTTCTTCATAGTAATCCAAAATTTAAGAACACATCTCGCTTGGTAAGTAATGCACGCATCCTAGTTATCAATAAATAGCAGCTGATTTTATTGGAAGTGGTATACAAAAAATGCCGACTCATTCGCAACATTCCAGTTCTACCAATCGTTATTGTCCGACAGTTCGGCAAACATTTTGTCCTTAACCTTCTTCGCCTGTCTCGGGTCATCCTTGATTTGGCTTTCGATGGCTTTGGATTGTCCGAGCATGTACTCTAGCTCGTCGCAGGTTAGGTTCGGTCCGCCGAGTTCGACACCTCCGATGAACTGTTTCTTTAGCTGGCCCTCGAAGTAAACGAATATGGTCGGCACGTTTCGTTCCGGGTAGTTAGCGATGCAGGTGGTTGCGATCGCGCGGACAAACTTCGTCATCGGGAAAGCGGCAGCCAGCTGCGTTAGGTGTTGGTTGATCAGCGCACAGAACGGTACGCCCCGGCTGTACAGATGCAGCACCACGTAGATGCCCTCGCCGGCCTTTGTCACCTCTTCGACGTAGTCCTGGCCGGAAATTTCACGCACCGTACCGAACCGTGCCCGGCTTGCTGCCGCCTGCAGTTCCGCGATCCGCTTCTGTCGGTACTGTTGCAGCACCTCCTCATCCTCCGAGTCCTCCAACTCGTCCAGCTCGTCCAGATCCAGTTGCGACAGATCTTTGCCGTTCTGCTTTTCCGCAATGGTACTTTCGATCATGCCGATAATCTCATCTTCGGTAATTTCCTTTTCCTTCGGCTTCTGCGGTATGATGCCCTTCGCTCGCAGGATATCATTCCACTCGGTATCCTCATTGGGGTCCTAGTACGAAACGGATGGATGAGTCAAAAGGGGGTCAGCAACCAGGTGCCTCAGCATTGATACCATAAATGGTCATTGTTTTGTCGACTTGCCTGCATTGTAGCTGCGGTGAGCTTCGTATGTAAATGTGGATAATCTGGATCGAAAAAGAATGCAGTCGTTACACTTGCCACTTGCACTAATTTCTGGGATAAGTTTCAACTGAGAAATGGCACGATTATCTGCCGTTATATTAAAAAAATATTTTTTTTAATTAATTTTTTTTGCTTACATGTGTTTATAATCTCCAAATGACATTCATTTGACAGCTGTTCTTGTTGTTGTTCTTAGCAGCCGTCAATCCCCCCTATTGCGATAGTCTAACGGCAGTCGAATCGAACGGAAGCGCCGTCTCGAACGGCAGTCATTTTGGTATTGCCGTTTCCGATGGAGTCGACATAAGCTTCATCGACTTTTGTTGCTGTATCGGCTGACGCTTGACCTTGAGCAGCGCTGTCGAATACGTCATTTTGTAAACAAAACAAACCGCGTATTTGATT
>KB672935.1:1656002-1686436 GCA_000349145.1 Anopheles dirus | reverse complement strand
GATCAGTTGTTTGCAATAACAGTCGAGGGAAAGAGATATGTATGGCGTGCGGAAGAGCGGGTGCGGATGATCAGTCGTTTGTAATGACAGTAGAAGGAAAGAGATATGTATGGCGTACGGAAGAACGGGTGCGGATGATCAGTTGTTTGCAATAACAGTCGAGGGAAAGAGATATGTATGGCGTGCGGAAGAGCGGGTGCGGATGATCAGTCGTTTGCAATGACAGTAGAGAGAAAGAGATATGTATGGCGTGCGGAAGAGCGGGTGTGGTTGATCGGTCGTTTGCAATGATAGTCGAATAAAAGTGATAAACAGTGACTCCCCGAGATACGCTTTACTCGAGATACGCGGATTCGGAGATACTCGGATTTTCAAATTGGACAGAACAACTGGTTTATTATGTCGGTTTCATTTTGTCTAGTGACAACTGTCAAACGCAACACGAAGAGATGTCAGAACAAAACAAAATTACGACGAACCATTTCATTCTGTTTCAATTCTGTTCCGTTTTTTCGCTGTGTTTAACATTCTTTAGGCAACAAAAAATTATAGCAATTCGCAAAAGTATGACCCTCGCTAAAAATGTGCGATTTTAAAATTTGATTTGAATATCCAACGACATAAATGAAGAGGAAAACGAAGAAGAATGTCATTTGGAACCAAAACGCATTAACCGCGTATCTCGGGGAGTTACTGTATTATGATTTTTCCAATACTTTTGTAAAATTGTAAAAGCTGCAGGAAAAACAATGTTTGCCTATCGATAAAGTGTATACAGTATTTCTGATGGGAATTACTGCATTGGGTATTGCTGATTTTCGAATCAATTATTCAGTTTTCCCGGTTTTTCCTACCAGCGAGATAACTGCCCAAACGAGAAAGTGCTCGAACGGTTCTCACCGCAATATTTTCCCGAATTGGCCCGTTTCGACGGTTGCTCTATAGTGCGGACGCCATTTCCTCTCCCGGCTCGGGCGATTTTCTCATTCTGCATCTCGCTCCCCCAATTGAGTTGCCCTATCTCACCGCGCGATTCTCGTCGTCTTGCATCTCGCTCCTTCGCGTCCGTTCGCTCTTTGGTCGCCCAGTTGGGCGCAGTGGAGGCCGAATGAGCCGTGCTCGAAACTGCTCGAATTAATTTGACAGTTAGGTTGACAGCGTGTTGTTGTTGTTGCTGTTGTTGTTGTTCTTTTCTTCCTGGTCGTGCTGTGCGTGTGTCCGTCGTCAATTCCTTAAAAAATACCTAAAAACACGCAAAATACGCCCAGAAGCTTCCAACTCTGCTTGCTCTGGGGATTCTCGAGCCGATTCCACCGCGAAATCTTCTCCTGTAAGGTTTCGTCACGGCTCGGTTTAGAGGTTGATCCATTTTCATCGCGGACAGCCATTGTGAAAAAGTGACGACGAG
This sequence comes from Anopheles dirus, assembly GCA_000349145.1. NCBI lineage: Eukaryota > Metazoa > Arthropoda > Insecta > Diptera > Culicidae > Anopheles > Anopheles dirus. Next base: position 1,685,028 of record KB672935.1, on the reverse strand, counting down.
TACCGAAAAAGACCAGCAAAAGTTTCGGCCGCTGGAGAAGGGCTGTTGGATGTGGTGTGCGAAATAGAGTTAGCACTGGCAAGAATCGGTTAAATGAAAACAATTCCAGGCAGAAAAGTGTACAATTTCTGGCCGTAATCCGCAATTAGCCAGAAAAAGTGTGCAGTGAATGCTAGCCGAGCGAGCGAGTGAGAAAGCACGCATTAGATAAGTGCGTAAGTGAGAGGCATAATCGCTCGTAAAAAGGTGTGTTTATGTGTGCGTGTGAGAGATCGCAGCGCGCGTATCAGTGTGGTGGTCGTGAAAAGTAGGAAGAAGGCCGTGCTGCCAGTTTGTTCTACTATGTGACGTTTGAGCGATCGATACGGGTTTTAGCAGTGTGGTTTTTGTTTTGATTTTAACTACCCCCGCGTCCGATAATAACAAAGAGCGATACGAAAAGGGTAATATTCTACGGTGAATAGCGAGAGCATATCTTTGAGTTTGAGATCTTTTCGCGTCTATACCGATTCACACCGAAGTGCAGTTGCAATGCCGCTGTTCCCTGTGCAATGGTGCGTTCGCTAACGGGGTCGAAGTAGGAAAAAATATGATGGTGCAGCAACTGAGCTGTTGCTGTGCTTTATGTTTAAATTTGTCCACGACGCAAGCGTGAGTGAGAGTTTCCAATGCGTGAACGGCGTTCGGGTGCTCGTGTGAAAGAAGCATAAATTGACGCGAGAAGAGAAACGTTTTTTTGTACAAACATAAAAGTAAAAGGTCCAAGTGTTTGGGTGGGGGATCAGCTGATCGCCAGACAACCTTTGCTACTAGCAACTACGGGAGGTGGCCAATCCAGGACACGAACAGGAATTTCTGCTCATTCAAGCCCAAGGTTAGTTTGATTTGCAGCAACAATTTTTGTTCCATTTGCCACTTTTCTATGGATGCATGCTTTATCCGTTGTTATGTTCCCATTTTATCTCTACTTATCCTATTTTCGTAGTGATGACGTTGGTGTAGATATTGTCTCAGATTTAAAGATTAAAAAATTAATACTTTTGTCTGCTCGTCATGTTTCGAGGCGGTGCGATAAGTCATCTATAAGCATAACAAAAGGTAGTTAATCCGGTGACCAAAAACAAGCTGAACAGCAGAAAAAAATGAAAAATTGTTGGTGAATGAAAGTTGTTGGTCACAGAGGAAATTGGTATCACAAAGAATGGAATATTTAGTGTGCAATCAAATGATAGTGCATTATTAATTTATTGAAAATATAGGTAAAACTATTTTATTGTTTCATTAATATGTGTGGTGGCCCGGCGGCCTAATGTTTTTGGTGCAGATTTTCCCACCACAGAACCGGCACCACAATCTCGTCTGGGTCGTTTCCCCCGAGCAATGATGGTGATATAAACCAGTCTAGTTAACCGTAACACGGTGGGCATGACCGCGGAAGAATGAGTCTAAGACACTTCGTTCAGGGGAGCGAATAATACATTCGGAATATAATACCTGTTGAAATGATATTATGTAAAATATTCTAATCAGCTATCGACAATTTTCACAACAACGTATGCAACGTTGCGAGTCGAAAGATATATGTTGATATTAAAATGTAGAGTAGGAAAATTAAAAACAAATCAAGACTTCATAAAGTATTGCCACATTGAATTGTGAAATGTTCAAATGTTAGTGGAAGTATGAACTGAATGTCACTCCGTATTCACCTTTTGAGTGAAACCGTGAACTTAGGTCATGTTTCGGGCCGTTGTGCCAAAACATTCCATCACATCGGCACATACAAATATTTTCATCGATCATTGCGTGCCGTGTTGGTATTAGTAATGTTAAATGCTTCTCCGCGTACAACAGACTGCACTTTCCGAGCATGCGCACACCAGCTGAAGCGTAAACAGTGCCCATCCTTTCATGCTGCGGAGAGAATATGTGTCGAAAATAGGGTAGAAAAGATTCACCCATCAACATACGACGACAAAGCTGCCCCCGAGCCAAACCTACCCTGCCAGAAGAACATCTACCAGTTTGGGTTTTCACTTTCGAAACGCAATGCATGGGGTCGTATTCAGGCGTGGATGTGTGCGGTAGGTAAGGGAAAACCCCAGCTACTAATGACGGGGATCTCCGCCAAACACGGCGGTTTTTGGGCGCAGGTGTGGCGGTGTGTTGCCTTTCCCACGTTTTTTTTGTACGTGATTCTGGGTGGTTCATCGGCATCTGAATCATCTCTCCCGGAAGCGGAATATGGACGCTAATCGACAATTAAACTGCATTGCGTGTCTATCGGTCGTCCAGAGCAGTGAAACGAACTGTGAAAGGTTATCTTTGCTGCCGGCGCTGGTGTTGTTACTGTCCGCTGCTTGCTACGGAATGACCTTGCCGATTTTGGATTCGCAGGCTCCCTGTTGTGTCGCGGACGTTACCGTTAGTATGCTGATTTCGCATTCGCGGAGACGGAACCATGTTTTTTTACGATGCTTTGAATGAGCTGTACGTGGAGCGTGGTTCACTGCGTAGACCGTCACCAGCTAGTATGAGACGCAAGTGCGAAACAAAGCACTTACTTTACCGAAGGTGCACGAAAAAATGAAAATGGTATGATCTTGATTTAAAGTTTGTAAAGAAATTCGAGACTAGCCGTCTTGTGTGAATTTCATTGTTCAATAGGAATTGTGTTAAGATACTTTAAATCTGATTACCACATGTTACAGGGTTTACCACAGCCGGTGACACACACTGCACACTTTTTGAAGCAAGCGGCATACTCACTTCGAAGCCACCGCGGTGTGTCAAGTATGCCGCTTGCTTCAAAAAGTGTGCAGTATGTGTCACCGGCTGTGGTAAACCCTGTAATTACTCGTTATCAAATCATTCTTTCCCGCTACCATGATAGCAAATAGCGACATTCGAATAGTAGGAGAAGATTCGAAGCGAAAAAGCACAGAGGTAACAAAAATACAACTGTAAAACTTAGATTATTTATGGTTTTCCCTGGTTTATGTTTTATGGTTTCACTGTTTTGCTGGCGGATGTTAGTTTGGCGGAAGGTACGAAGTGGTTTGTGACGTGCGGAACTGTGTTCAATTCATATTTCCAGATCACTGTCCTATGACCAGGATAAATGCTAAGCAGTCTCTTCATATTTCTCTCTCTTTAAAAGTGTTGATCGCATGTGGATGGTATGCCAGTAGCAGTTGCCGGGTTTCTCAACCTTGTTTTATAAAATTCCAGCACAAGTCTGATTGTTTTTTTTTTCTTCGTTAACATAGTTTGTCCTTAGCAATCTATGTAAAACACACGGTTTTCACAGTTTTCTATTTTGAACCTTAGTTGCTGAACTCATCTGACGAGAGGTTTTTGACATTATTGTGGGAATGATGTGTGTTATCAATTTCAATTGCACGTATAATGATGGTTACTTAACACAAATTGATTGATCGATCCTCGAAATCGATAATAAAATGATGTTTAGGTAACTAGGCATATATTATGTTATAAACGTAGGGTAATTATTCTTAACAGCTTGTTTACAATATATTTGGTGGTAGTAATATATTCCTAAACGCTGTTTTTTCTTCGCAGTGTCCAATCAAATTCAAAACGGAAACGAACTGCATCATTCTGATGAATAGGCATATCACTTTTTATCGTAATTTTCTCTACTTAGTAAGTCCCTGTGTTCATATAGGGTTAGCTATAGCCACTAAGGTTGTAGTGCAAAGGAAGAAGAATTACTACAGATCCAACACAACAATTGTTTGTTCCTTTGGCTGGTTCTTGGACTTCATTCGAACAACTTTAGAGTAGGATCAGAAAAATGATCTTAAAAATATATTGGAGCACAAAAAAATATGGTGACATTGCAGGGTCTTGTAGCATTCTATCACTGCAGATGTGTTTGTTATTCTTGAAGCAGTTGTTTTTTTCTCCTTCATCCACACGTGCCATCGTAGAAGGGTAAAGTCTATCGTTGATCTTTTGTGCATACGGATGTAGTGTGAATGGATCTGCAAACTAAGCTCAAGCTTCATAAACCCACGTTAATGAGAACTGTTTATATTCTTCCTTATTGCTGTCTCTGTTAATTATGAGCAGCGAACTGCAAGATTACGGACAGCAAATACAATGCATTTTCTGTATTTTGCTATACATCCGACACCGTCTACAGTCCGTCGGTTGTTCCAGAATCTTGATTGTATACCTTTCATACCAGCCAAAACACGAAAGCGGTGGCACACGGCAGCTTCTGATAAGCGCGCCGCACACTGGGCCAAAATCACGAATCGCTCCGAAACGTTATCTTTCTCTGCCGTGCGTCGTTACGTCTCGGCTCGTTGTACCGGAGGCAGTACAAATTGGCTTTTTTATACATTCCACACACGATGGGGAGACGTCACTACCGGCAGCAGCCGTCTTTGTCTGTTTGCGTTTCTAGTGCCTCGAATTATCAGCGCCTGGTAACAGATTCAGCCAGATATCTCGTCGGAAGATGTTTGATTGCCAGTGTCACCAACACAGACCCTCTCAAAGGAGTGTGAAGCCTTGAAGATGGCTCCCGGTATGGATGCTTTACTGACGTCCAAGCGGGCATGCATTTCGCTTTGATGGCGAAATATGTCCAACCAGGTTTTGTGTTCACCTCTCTTTTCGCTAGAAATTTTGACCGCTGCACGTGTCAGTCTTGCGAAATCTCGGATTAACTTTTTGTGAGCGTATGATCATAGACGGAGGTATATTGGATGTGCGCCAAATGATTAGTCCCCAATCTTGTAGTGGGGACGGTGTGCGTCCGTCCATTCGTAAGGGATTTTGAGTCAACCCAGACAGTACACGATGATAAATGGTGCGATCGGAATCCTAAATTTATCACGTTCATGTTAATGGATATATCTGCGATGTAAGTAGTTTTTTTTCTTCAATTAAAATGCCGAAAATGATTTAGAGAAAACATATTCAAGAGACAGTTGAGAGATATTGGTCGGATTGCCTCTCCCCGTCACAGTCATCTTGAATTACGTTTCGCGTTGTTGAACGGATGGCGGGGCATATACAGTGTATTGTTTATGTGCAACCATAAATCCACATGAAGGCCAATGCTGAACCAAGGCTATGCTGTTTTACGATACATCTCCTGATACTGATAACAGTTTTGAAGAAGCTCATCCGAAGGACACCAATGAGAAGCACCGGGTACAACGTTGGGTGTGTACTATCAACGAGGAGCAGTACAGTACCAAACCAAAATAGCTCACGCAAAACTACCTCGTCGCACACGTGGCTAAGCGAGCGGCTTCTCATTGCATAATAGGTTGTTTGTATCGTGTAAAAATAAATTTCGTCCGCTTTCTGCCGAAGTTCGAACTATGACGAAAGCGCCGTATGAAAACGCCATGCAAAAAGGCGGAGAAGACAGTATGTGCGTTTAGCAATCACAGCTCTCCGCGGCTAATTTTGTTTTTGTTTTATTTTCAACCCCATCACCGTTGGGATGTTAAAGCTGATTGTTCGTTTGTAGTGTGTGTGTGTGTGTGTGTGTGTGTGTGTGTGTGTGTGTGTGTGTGTGTGTGTGTGTGTGTGTGCTCCTTGCTCAAGACATAATCGGATTATCGTGGATGAGTGAGAGCAAGTGCCTGCGTATGTGTGGTTCCTTCTAAAGAATAAGTAGTGTAAGAAGAAAAAAAATCTATTTATAGCATTCAAAACAAATGTTATCGATATTTAGACGGTTTAGTTGGAAGATTTGCCTTGTCATACTGTCGTAGAGACAAAAGTTTGCTTAGAAGAGTCGCGACAGCTGTTGCAGGGACATCTGTATAGATACCTTTGTGTGTAATTTACGTTGGGTCCGGCCCATGATGCACTACCGTAAACTCTCAACGCGTCAGAAACGAGCCCCCGTACGCAATATTGACTACGCTAGAAGGCAAGGCGAAGAAACCCTGTATTTTATTCACAATTCTATACAATTCTCGGCAACAACATCTCAAGCAAGCACGAGCCGATGCTAGCGCCAGTGACACTGCTGCCATCGAAGGCCGTAGCAACAAACGAACGTACCTAAAACGTTCTATTAAACTCCCGACCAGAACGCCACGTGTTGGAACGAATCTGAAGCAATAAAATGGGGTGTGGCGGTCCTACCGTCGTTCCTCCCCTCCCTCCCCCCTCTCCTTAGAACCACGCTACCATTTAAAAGCTCAGATGTCTCGAATGTTTTGCAAAAGTTAAATCAACAACAAACAATCATAACTCGTTCACGCTCAGTCAGAACCCAAAGTTCCTCGCGGCGGTGGTAGTGGCTGGAAACTTGCTGTCTGCGAACAAACCGGACTTGTTGCGGTATGATAATTGAAAGGCATACAAAAACGGATCCGAAGTGGCAGAACTAACTTAACACATTAGCAGCTATTGGTCGCATTCTTGGCGCACGGGGAAGAGGCCAATAGGGAAGAGGAAGAGCGTGCGTGAAGCAGTAGCTTATCGCGTTCCTCACGATAAGAGGCTCGACCAGCAGGGGAATCCAGTACGCTTAGTGTTAAGAAAAAGAAGAGTTTGTTTTTTGTTTTGGTCTCAAGTTTTTTTTTTCTTTCCATTTGTGCCATTTTCCACTGTACACTTGGGTGTTTCCAATTGGCCTTCATTCGGGGAGTTATGCGTGATGTGCTGAGTAGCTATGTGCTAGTTTGTTCGATTGATTAAAATACTGTTCTTTAAGTTACCTTACTAATAAACTAACCATATAGCTAACTTTCCGAAATTCCGGAACACTACTAAACCTTGGAAAGACGACCTTCTTTAATGGTCCCTATTTGGTCCATAATCTTATCGGATTACAGCGCATGTTGTAATGGTGGTGAGATCAAAGGAATCAACTTTATAATGTGACTAGTCTTTGCAGTGGCGTGTGTCGGCAATAGACAGATCATATCGGGCTTTACTATAATTGCGGAATTTAGCAAGGGGTGTGTTCGGCGTTTTTCTGCGTCTTAGGTGAAATCAGCTGATTAATGTCCCACTTTTGCGATTATCTCGCTCTCCTGGAACGCCGGGCTAATCTTTCGAGCAAGTTTGTTTTTCTTTCTACTGTTGATAGGCTCGCATTACATAAAGCACCATCTCAGCACCGCATCCAGAGGTGTGTGCTGACTGCACAAACAAAAAGTAACACATTGGCGACGGGAACAATTTTTGCAACTTTTCAATCACGTACTCCAATGACGCACACGCTGGAACGGAGGTGTCAGTTTCGGAAGCGACGTTTCGCGCAGGTAACTGAAGAAAGAAAGCGCGAAAAAGTATAATCAATATATACAGCACAGCTATCAAACGGATTCTATGCTGTGGAGGTTTTGCTTGGTTTGATTCACGCGGTGTTGCGTCGCATTGCCGCATCGCGAGTGTTGAAATGTTTGTTTACTTTGGCAAACAGCTGTACACTGCTGCAGGTGTGATGAATGATGCTACCGTTTCACAGGGTGAAGATATAGGAGACATTCTTTTTCTTATTATTTAAATTGTGAACTGTATTAAAATTGTAAAATATTATGCTACATTATTAAAATTGCTGAGTTAGAGTATACTTATAAGACCCAGTTGAGGATATTCTTTAAGTTGTCTGCCTTTTCAATAGTTCTTACCGGCAAAGACATTAATTTGGTGTTCGTTTATTATCTGAACCAAGTAATAAATAAGGAGTAATGTTGTTATTTTTGAAACATAGATTTAATTTCCTGGGCTCTTGTATGCTACTTACCGGACTTTTATTCCTTTGTTCCTTACCGAACTGTAGATGTTTATTATTTGGACTAGGATCTTTACAACATACAAAGAAAGACGGCACAGTGTATTTGTCTTCATAAGACTCTTTCCGGAATTATTGACGCCCGGGTTATTCTACTCCGCGACCCAATTACTCAAATGATGTTTCTATCAACAATTTAAGTAATTTAATAATTGCAATATGCAATATTTAATAATTGCAAGCCAACTTAGAAATTGTTTAAGATACATGCGCTTGATGTTAGTTTTCTATTGTATGTTACTGTTGTGTAGGCACACTGCTGTGCCTGATAACGTGACTGGACGAAATAAACGATATTAAGGAAGTACTTAATGAAAAAGAAACTTATCTGATTTGAGAATCAGCAAATCATACTAGATCTGTTTTGCCAAAACTTATCTCAAGATCGCGAATAGTTGGGGTCATACGGGGTCATATCTCAACTCGACCGACGCAGGACATTGGTGCTCAGGTTGTTCCACCAACGACGTTAGAGAAGAATTATCTTTTTCCTGCATTTGTGTTAGCACGAACATTATGTTTTATAAAAAATAAACTTGTCTTGCTCGCCCCTTGTTGTTTCGAGTGTAGAGGGAAACAACCGATCCCGTTTCTTTACGACACATTTCTCAAGGTCGAGCGAAGCTAGTAGCGCCATAATGAAGACGAAGCTATTTTTTTTATCTCCGAATGGTGATTTTTTTTCGGTGGACTGTCGAACAGAGTGCATTTTCCATAACATGTCGAGCGAGAACTGTCCGTTGTCAGTCAGTTGCGAGTAAGTCAAAGTCGATGTGTCGAGTGGAACGATTCCTGACCGACAGCGGCGACGACACATATAATTATTTTCAGATGTTGTATTTATTTTTACCCATTTACTATGCAGCGTATTTGCTTGTCACGCACCTCATCGGAACGATTTTAACAAATTCATCTAGCAGCGAGCAATAAATGGATAGCATACTCTACAGTGATGATATCAGCTATTTTAAGCTCCACACATTTATGGGTGGCAGGGACCGATATCACTATGGATGTGTACGATCCGTTTTCACGTCACAATTATGTGACGACATTTATCTGAATCTTTGTCCGCGCCCTTTCAGTGTGTGTTTGATTCGTCATGTTGTTTTGGTTGATAAAAGGGCTACTGTTGCTTTCATTGAGAAATCTCGGCGGTCTCTTTAGAATGGACGTACTACGCACCACTACTTTGTGACGCAGTCTATGCTAGATGTTAGATGTCTATTTTGAAGCACCGAATAGATGCGTAATGATGACGGAGGAAGCCATTGGTGGAAAATATTTGCTTTCTCTCCGTTGTTTACGATTTTCATTGCGTCGTTATCTTGAACCCCTTTCAGTGCAAAGTAGACAGCCGTATCCTTTTGTATAGCATTAAAAATACCCAGCGGATGACGAAAATGGGTTTTAAAATAGAGTACTAATCTTAGGTTCCTTTAGCGTTTAGAGCAAACTGGAATATTAATGGGGACTTATGGGACTTACGAATCGCTAACCAACAGATATAAATGCACACTTGCGGCTCCGGGTATTGCAAACCCTGCCTAAGTAACGCTAGGCAGATCGGCAAGGTAGGTCAGCCTAAACGATTACGTGGGGTGACGGTTGTTGTTACTCGGTGTTTCTAAGTGCGGCTCTTAACTAATGTTGACAGCGACATTTATCCTGTTTTCCCGGTCGTTGGCCATAATGCAATTAAGCTTAGCGGACAAGGGCATATTTCCGCGCGGAACTTGGCATTGAACGAGTTCGAGTGCCCATAATAAAAACAAAACAATGCGGTCACGTTCTATAATGACTCAGACGTCCAATGTTCTAGTGCAATATAATTTTAGCTATGAGAGATTGGTTGCATTATGTTTCAAAGGTTCCATCTTCACAAGTATATGTGGCATATACAAGCAGATGAATCAATTCATTTTTGTGTAATTGTTTGATTTGATTTTATAAAACATATTGTAAATATAATATATTATTATACAGTCCGTAAGTGCATATTTGAGAACACATATTTGTTAACACTTGCTGGGAAGTGAATCTCGTTCCGTTGTTTTCAGCTTTATCATATATGTTTCATTGAAATGCTGGGTCAGCTGTTCATACCGAGGCTAGCGATATAAATTCTGGCGGTTCGTCTCTTCTGGAAGATAGCCAATTTTTTCCCCCACAACAAATCTTATTTTCTCAACATCTTTTGTTAAGATCATTTTTCGTCCTCTGGCTTGATCAATTGCTGCCGATGGGCAGTATGTGTATGTGTTTCACAAAGCTTTGAACCCCGCTTAAGTCGCGGTTTGCCTATCTAGGTATGCACGTTAACTTTGTTTTTTTTTGTGGCCGTAATTCTTAAAATGACGGAGAAGGGAACGTTTGCCATGTTTCAACTTTGCACGCTGGCAACTGCCAAATGTAATCATGCTGCCAAGTATGTGCAGATGGTCGGTTCGGTAGTAGTCATATGTTAGTCTCTAGGGCACTAATTACGTAGGATTTTGACGTCACTTCATGTATTGCGGTGCTGTAAGGAAATGCTGCTTCATGTTTTTATTGATAAAACAATCTAAGCTCCGTCTTCAAAACTGAGCAAAAGCTGTGTAGTATAACAGTAAAGTAATAAAAATGTTGCGATAAAAGTACTGAACACTCTTATCAATGTAATGGCGGCCAACGTCATCTAATTTTCATCTCAACGAAATGGAGGGGTGGGAGTAATTTATACACTTTTTTAATTACTAAGAATGCCACTGCCTGTCACGGTACATTGGTGGTGCACACGATGCAGAAATGAAGCGCTACATTTGCACTTTTAAAAATAAATCTAATTTCCCTTGCTTTGATTCAGGCACTTAAAGGGGCATAACAAATAAAAACGTGAATCCCTCCTTGCATTACCTCCGGTCACCTACGCTTAAAGTTGAATTTCCTCGTGCATAAACTTAAGTAGTGGCTAATAGATAGCACCAGCGTTTATCGATGAGCTGTGCCGAGGGTTCTGCGGGGCCTGTGTGACTATTTGCAAAGCAGTTTACAGCACACTTAAGCTCGTTAGGGTTACACCAATGCAGACCACTCGACTTTTGAACAGGGCCAATGCATGTAAGGACCTAGCTTATTCTATTATTGTGCGGGTTGCAATTTCGTTTCAAATTACGCCACATTTCGTGGCACCGCCGGAATGCCGGACGGAAATGTGGGATTAAACGGTATTCCTTTCGCGCATGTCAGCCGCCAGTGGAAAAAGCCGTTTCATGCTTCGGAGCATGAAAAGTGCGCGCAAAGTCGCAATTTTGTTTCGCAACTCTTTGAAGCCTATATTACACTTTCCTCAATCGGGGACTGGTTCTTGAACCGGAGTGGTTGTGTAATATTGTTGTAGTGTTTCAGTTTACCTTATTACCAGTGTATTCTTTTTTACTTCAGGTGGACGTTTGTCTGTCTGTTTAAAATATGAGTGATTTCTTAAATATCAATCAGTTTGGTATTTCGCCCTTCAAATATCACAAACAATGTAAAATTGTAGGGAAACAAATGGCGGAAATAGAAGAGGACAACAATGACAACAGCTGCTTTTGCCATTGTGTTGGTTCTACTAGTCCTTCTCCCGATGGAAGCAACACGCGAAGACTTTGATGCGAAACCGAAAACATGCTTGCCTGCCTACAGTCGCGAGCCGCAAACCGCTTTGTCTGTCTTGCCGTCAGCTGTTCGTTTTTGCTCTTTTATGCTCAGCGCATGCACGCAATGTAGAGCAATTTAATCACGGGGCACATCTGAGCGTACTACAAGTAGACCGCCGATCCGGTTCTATCCAACCCAAGCCGCAGTTGCCCCCACTGCGGGTGGGTTTTCTAGTGTTGAATTGATTCACCGCATCGCGCCATCCACGATGATTCATTGCTAATGCTGAAGTGGGGTGGGTACGGAATAAAAAAACGGCGTGTGTGCAAGCCATTTTTGTTGTTGTTACAATCCCCATTTCCGCTTCGACAGCAAAGACAACAATATATGAATCTCTCTATATTTATCGTTGTTTGTCTCAAAAATGGAGTACTATGAGGTGGTCTATTTCTGATCTGTATAAGCAGTTGAATGAAATCGGCTTTTGAAGTTACGCTTACCAGATCGTCTGCGTAAGGTTGAGAAAGTGGACGATTTGCTGGTGCTGGTTTGTGTGCATTGTGTGTATTTACCTATTATTGTCTGTCCATTTCTAGTTGCTGCAGTGTCTCTGTCCTAAACTATTTTTTTAGTTAACCTTATGTCCATCCGCAGGGTTCTTATACATATTAACTTTACATAAACCGAATATATCACGAATCGTATTACATGACACGCAGATCGTCCGCTATCCTGAAATGCTGTGAAAAGAAACGGTGAAAAGATGTGTTTTTTTCATTATTCTCCGTTGTTGTAATGACCCATAAGTCGCTCACAATTCGCAATCCATTCCCAGTCTTATTTATACCATCTTAAATAGTTACTAATTGGTAGGGGAATGGTAAAGTTTAAATTTGGTAGCTGTCCTGTCGCTTGAAGACTGTCACCGTTAACAAATACACTGCCACCAGAGTAAAGCTGTGCGAATCTTCTAATTATGTTTTATCGGTAACTGTTTGATTTACTCCTCTTTATGTATGATCCAATCGGGTTGATGCTTTTTTACCAGTTATGAACAAACTATGCTTAATTATGGTAAATAAACAAATTCATTTTTTATACCTTTGGATAGTCTTGCTTACTGGCTAGGTTGTGTTGGGTTAAGACCATCAAAATGATCGAACACTTAAACTTAGCTTTGAACCTAGCACTTCCTTTATGAAGTGCAAAATATGCCGCGCAGTCGCGACTACGATCTCTAGCGGTTGTTTGGTTTACAGTTGCCCTCCGCCTCAAACTACCTTCCCACGCAGACAAGACGTCGCCTCCTTATCAAACCACTCAACGCGATGCCAAAGCTGTACCGACCGGCCTGCTCTAACATGCAAGTACGCGCGTTCTATCGAAATAGGAGGTAGTGTGATTTGCACGCGGTACCTCGTGCTCACATTTACTACCTTTCCGGTAACGCGCCATACGTGATCCGGTTCGCCCTGGGCCCTTCTCCTCCCCATCCGTTCTCTCACTCTCTCTCCCTCCTGCCCATGCGATCGCCTCGTGGTCGTTCGATCGATCAACCATCCCGCGGCAGTCTAGGCTTGGGTAGTGGCGCTTTGCTGTCTATGTTTGTTTTGATCGCAACGCGGTGCTTCCACATCCACGCAGCTAACCGCATGACACGCTGCTGTTCCCTGCCGTACCGGATCGACGGATCAGCTGATTCAAAACGAATTGATACTACGCCAACAATGCGCTCTCATGTGTCTGTATATGTATGCATGTGGTCATACATGCGATGGTGGCGCCAGGGAGTGGGAGAAGCGATACAGCACATAGGTGGTGAGAAATCTCAACAAAGCATCGCGGAAGATGAAATTTGGTACACACAAACTCGAAGACCGCTGAGTTGTTATACACCCCTGAATCAGCTGCTTCTTAGACCTGTTTACCGGTCTGGTGGATCGGTTTCCTGTATCCCATCCCCAGAAACTTCTTCAGTCCGCACAGCATATTCCTCTGTTTAATGGTTTACAGCGATCACATGCGACAAACGGTGCCTCTAAACATCCTTGAACCCCGCGGGCGGAATAATCAGCTTCCGCAGTTGACGCCTAGGTAGGCATTCTTTGTTCCGAGCGCCGACTAGAGACGGAAACCATTCCGGGACACGTGTGTTTGTCGCAAAGGACGCAAACATGGAATGCGTATCTAAACCTTACACTCTCTAGAACCTTTAGTTACCTGAGATCCTGGCCTAACGGTAACGCACGGTTCAGTTGATGGCTGCGTCGGTTGAAATTGTTCCATCGATCGAGAGTCATCGTGTCTCGGCTATGTCTCACGCCCATAAAGTCCGATCACTGTCAAATGCTGTCGTTGACACCGATGACACCTCGCGTGGACTGTCTACATCGAATGAAGGTGGTTGCTGTTGAAATGCGGCGTGTGTGTCCTCCACTCTCTAAAGGACGTGCGCCTTGCACTTGTGTGTGTATGTGATCACTCGCGCCTCCCTTGCCCATCCCATAGGGCGTACCGTGGAGAAATCCTAAAATAGTACTGCCAACGTGTATGTGATCCAATTTTCATCACTAAAACCAACCCCCATGTCAAACCAAAACAAACCATCCACGACGGACGATCCTCTCGCGCTCTCGTGTCTGTAGCAGCCGAGATGGCCAGCAAGATCTGCTCACGTAGGATAAAGAAAAACACATGCCGAGTAGCAGTTCTCAAGCGAACATCTCCACCCGTATACCAGCACGAGAGCTCGAACAATGTGCGCGTTCGCTCTGCTCGAATCGGCGCAAGAGTCCGCTTCTCGGGCAATCTCGCAGCACCTACCGGTCCCAGTTTAAAACGGTCCGTGCGCTCGGTTAGTTCAGTTTAGCGCGGTGTGTAGTTCTACTAGCTCCAAAGGTGCCGTGATCGAATCGATCGGTTCCACCGTGATAAGGCAATAAAGTCGCTCGTATCTGTTGTTGTGAAGTGTGAAGGGGGCTCCATTGGCCGGGCTCTTGAAGTTGATATACAACGCGGGACGTGGGTGCGTGCGATATAAAGAACGCGGGTCAACGGCATCCCGAGAATCATTCGAAAATTCCCGCCCAGAGTAACCGGCGGGCGTGCTATTCTTCCCGCACTGAGTAACCGGCGGGCGTGTGGTGTGGTTAGAATACTGCGCTTTCGAGTCTGGTCGGTCGTGCGTGCCAGTGAGTGTAATGTCAAAGGGCAGGGTCGTTCGTCGCCATCGCTGTCGCTTGAACGTGTTCGGATCGCGAATCGAATGCAATCTACGAAAAGCTTACGTAAGTGTGTTGAGTGTGTCAATGCAGCTGTGTAGGGAGAAACATGCAATATCACGCCGGTTGTAACGAATGGCAGCGATCTGCGCCGTCTGCTTGCTGCTGCCGGGTCCGGGTTCAAAGCAAGAAGTGCAACTACGCCGGCCACCGTCGTCCCGGTGGCCAAAGCCGTCGGTCGTTGTCTTCCAATTCCTTGTTGGACCGAATGGTGGGGATTAGTGACGAGCAGTGTATCGCGCTTCGAATGTCGATGATGGCTTGGCCTAACCGTCCCGATTTCGTATTTATAGGACATAAATGGATGACTCAAATGTCCTCAAGCTTTACATTACAGCTTTACATTGGCTACACCGCGCGGCATCCCACGTTCCTTAGGATGTGTGTTTTTTGTTTGCTTTCCACAAGCGATCGTCATTCATTGCATGTTCTATTTGGTCTATTAATTGTTTGCATCCTCCACGTGTGCACGATGTGACGACAGCAGAACAGGTTTTTGTTCTTTCCCTTATCTGCCAATGGGTGTCACACCGAGAATGCGGTTCGGTGGCTGGTTGATTGCAAAACAGATAATTGTTTATTGTTTATTCACTAACTGTCCGACTATCAATCAGCGAATTTTCTGAGAAGTTATCAAACATCACGGTGCAATGTCATACAGGCTGTGGCAATTATAAATATTATTTTAATAGCCTGATTGCAGCTTCGACCGGTACTACCAATTACAGTTTGACATTCTACTGATCTTTTGTCGCGTGGACGAAATTAATAGCTATTAATATACGGGATTGATGTTCACAAGCTATTTAATGGCATTCGTTCATTCCCGGATTGTATCGTGCGCATTGCACCGTTAGTAGTCGCAAATAAATGAATCTAATTTATTTGCGACTAATCTAATAATCTAAGGTAATCTAATTTTGCGTTTCTTGTGCTATTTTTTTCTTTTACTTATGTGAAAGTTACACCATCAAAAACGAGTCAAAGCTCACCGCTGGACTTTTTTTTCCTTTTTCATTAATATTAATGCCAAGCGGAAGGTCAACGCGCGATGCTATTGTTATAACTATACTATAAACAGAGTGTATTTGGCTAACATTTTTAGCTGCAATTTTCGAAAGTGTTCTTGTGATTTCTCCATTTACTGCTCTGCGGAACAATTCGCAGTATTGCGATAAATGAATCAAAGACACACGAAGCATTGTAGTACGATAATTTGGATGCTCAATTATACTGTTTTGTATGTAAAGAGCGGTATGGTTCGTGGGTCTGAAGTGCAAGTAATGAAGCTATTGTAGATGAATGATGATATTTAAAAAAGTTAATATTTTATTCAGGCATTAATTTGAATTATTTATTTTCTTCTCATCTGCAGCACTGTACTAGTTTGATATCCTCACACAAGGAAATACTTCATCTCAAACAACATTTGTCACGAGAGCGTTTCTGACACAACAATTTATTGAATCATTGAAAGTCCATCGTGAGGACAAGGACGCCATCGTTTTCCCCAAAACATCCCGCTGTAAATCGATACGACTGAACCCAACTACGGCGGCGGTAGTAGATTCCACCGACCAAGAATACGATTTGTGGTATAGGGGCATGGTATATTTTCTGGGTGATTGGGGCATGGGAGATATTGAACGTACTACGGCGCAACATGTCCCTACAAATTTGCAGCAGCTTAATTTCCACAATCAGCAGCAGCAAACGCAACATCATGAGCATCAGCAGCCGCGATCTGTTCATTACAACAATGTTGCCCATCAGCTCCAACAGCAGCAGCAGTCGCTTCAGTTGCAGCAGTCGCCGCAACACCAGTCGCATCGTTACGAACGGTCGAGTATTGCCGGAGCTTTCCATGTAACGAAAAGTGACAATCTATCCGCGTACTTGAAAGAGGTCCAACAGCAGCAGCAAGCTCAGTTCGAAGCGCGACAAACCAACGGCAAGCTCATCAACGGCGGCTTCCAGCAACACCTTCTGTGTACTGGATCTGGACAGCATCATGAACAGGAGCACTACGGTAAATCGCAGACTCTGCAGTACCACCATCACCACCAGCTCCAGCAGCAGAAACAGCCGCAGTCACACCATGATATCGAAAGTGACGAGGACGAGATCGCCCTGTATCCTCTCAACAATCAGGTAAGGTAGAGAAAGGTTATTGCTCGACCGACGAACGTCCTTCGCGCTACTAAGTGGCCTGTATTTTCTTTTCTTCTGACATGGTTTGTTTTGCTATTTCCCTTGCAGGTTGGCGGTCACACAAGGCTCCTGCTGCTAAACCAGAGCACCGTGATCAAGCCCCTCAACCTTCGAGAACTCGAGTTCTATCAAAACATTCCCAGCGATATACAGCAGTTCGTTCCAAAGTATAGAGGTAGGTCGGCAGCGTCCCTCGGTTCGATGATTCACTTTTGATTGGTGTTCTCAGCATGGCCTCCCAGAGATGCTTCCTCTGCCGCCGGCTGAGAGTGAAATGCTATTTTTGAAATCGTTAATATTCACTTGTGTCCACTGGCTGGCGCCAGCCCGGAATGTGCGAGACGAAATCGTGTGTCTTGCATCGTAAAGATAGGGAGGGGGCGAATCAAGTAGGGAGTGATGGAAAATATGGAAGTATTGAACAGCTTTTCACGCACCTCCAACATCCTCCTTTCAGCTTGAAATCGCGGCATATTTTCAGTCGTCGTTGGATGAGGTGGTTTGTCTTTACAACATTTCTCGGCGGCCTCTCACAAGTGCCCCAGCTCTCAAGCTGTGTTGCGTGTCGCACACTGGAACGGTTCCGACGGATGGCGGTTAGAGTCGAGGTAGTAGACCCACCGGGGAGGGGTTGTTGATTAATTTTTGAAGATTTATCATGAATCACAGTCAAGGTGTGTGGAAAATGTTTTTGTTTATCACTGCATGTATCCATTGCGTTTCAACGTATAACGGTCTTCTCTTTGTTTACTGGTTCCACGGTGTGTCGTGCATTCATGTTAAATCGCTGCGCAGTGCATGCTAAATCGTTTTTTATTGATTCACTTCAGATTTACTGAATTCTTATCATTCTCATAACTCTCTATAGCATATCGTTTGACGAATGTTATAGAAATGGAACTGCTCACCACCAGGGGCAGGGTTGGAAGTTATATACACAATGTATAAGCTACTTTCCAGGAACGTTTTGTTCAACGAAATCGTTTTTTGTTGTTGTTATAAGGCAACTCAGAACTTTTCTCTTCTCAGAAGAAAATGCTTACTGCTCCGCGTTCGTCTACCGTTGAATGGAATTTTCCACGATGCCGACTGCGATCGGTTGACAACGGAAAACGATTTCAAGCACCACCATACACACAGCTCTATAAACGTACAGAAGTGTGTCATCCCCACCGCGCCTAGAAGGAAGGAGAGAAAAGTTTATGAACACCAGAAGCACCAGCTGTCGGCCATCGGCAAAGGTACGACGATGACGATAAGGGACACTCCATCACTTTCCAAACTGTCGCTCTTTCTCTTTCTCGCAAACACACGGATGAGCATTCCATCCTCCTCCGTATCGACGTCGACGAGTACGGTTCCGGAGGGGGTGTAAGATGGGTTAATTTTATTACTTTCGCTCCTGGCAACAGGCCGTCCGTAGTAGTGTGGCGGGGGTTGTGAAGGTCACTTCACAAAAATTCTACCAGCTTATACTCACCGCTACGATTTTGGCCGGGCAGGTTGTTGAGGGTTGAGGATGACCCCGAGCTAAAGAAAATTTCATCATCAATGAAAGCACGCCAGTGATTGAGGGGCGTTGGGACGTGGCGATGCAACATGCCAGAAAATTAATATATTACTTTTCGATCTCCGTACCGTATTGCAATTTCTGCTGTACCCATCCGAACCCACGGTTGTCTATTACGCCGAGTAGGATGTTGTATGTAATGAGCGTATCATTTGGAGGAATGTAATCCCTAACGTTCTTTCCGTAGCGCACGGTTTGCTTGTTGTTCGGAGTGTGCATGTGTGCGCACAAATAAACACAACGCGACTAGACTGTATACATGTATTACGTCTCTGTGCAAACATCCAATAGGCGCTGCGCGTCGTGTCGGCCGGCAGTTGGTCAACGCAGCATGCTACGATTTCAATCGCATTTTCCTGTAGCTTCATAGACGCACCGCAGACATCAAATGGAGTATTTTAATTAATTTTTTTCGTGACATTTGTCTCACCGCTGATGGCAAGGTAAACAAACAGAGTGGTGCAGAAAATGTAAGCCGAGATTATATTGCCAAAATTCCTCAAATTCCAGCGATATCGTGCGCACTACTTCCCCTCTGCACTCCAAAGAGGAGCATGTTTTTCTCGTATACACCAAAAGGAGAGCTGCTACGTTTGCACAGTTTTGATACAAGCTCATCCATCAGTTTGTCCGACGATCTGCATGGCTAGTGTTGTTGGTGCTGGTTGGGTAGCAAATAGATATTCTTATTATAGCGAACCAACAGTTGTGTGGTTTCTGGCCAGTGCGTGTGTGTTTGTGTTACCCCTGGTGGGAATTTTCTGCGTGTGAGCTCTATAGCACTCGACCATATTTTTTGGGGTTTGGAGTTTTCTCCTCAGTGGCGTGTGTTAAACGAATCGATAGAACAGCTGAAACACTATGTCTTCACACGAGTTATATACATTCTTTGAACTCAAGCGTCATACATGTAGCGCTTCTATCCAACCCGCGATTCGCAATTCCCGCAGCACGGCTTTTGCGTGTCTGATTTTCGTTTTTCGACCAATGGGAAGAATCTCAGTTCCGGTACGGTGCTCTTTTTCTCTACTGGCCGCCACACTTCCTGCTAGAGAGCGTAATAAAATGAAGCAGGAAAATGCAAACAGGCGCCAAATCGGTTTTAATACGCCGCCTTTTTTTTAAATCTTCTGACAGACGACGAATGAAGAAGAATAATATTTGGAAGACGCAAACTAAAGCATTTTATGTTTGTTATTGTATTACCCTGTGAGTTTGAAACGCCTGCCTGCTTTGCATCACCGCGGTGACTAAAAATTATTCGAACGATGTGTGGTAACATTACGAAAGGCCACATGGCTTAGGGGAACACATAACTAAAACGTCATCATAAATGTAACTGACAAACGAAATGAGTTATTAACATAAGGGAAGCGTTGCTCCGATACAAGGGCTTTCGTTCACGTTTCGGCTCTACTTCATGTTCAAGAATGAGCAAAACGATGATGACACACGAAACTGTGTCGTATTATGTTATGTTGGATAGCGAGACAAGCGGGTCGAGCTGCAATAAAGATCATTCAAAGGAACAGCAATAGCGTTCTGATGGTGATAAAAAAATATTGTTAATATGTTCAGCAACAAGAGCAAAATAAAACATGTAGGATTTGTTCAACTGTTATTTGGTACAGATTGAGCTAGTACTAATATATTATTTTCTACACAAACTAAAAAGAAATAATAGTTAGTTTTATCACGAAATTGCTTTCAAAATGTAAAATTTAATTATTATTTTTTAATCAAAATGCAATATTTAGACTAGGGGCTGTTACGCACATGGTATGGCTTCACGCGGACAACAACAAAAAAACTATTCGATCTCACGATGTGTTCTTGTTGACTGTGTCCGGTGTCGTCAAGGACATGCGTCGACACATGACGTTACATTGTACGAGGCATCAATCTCGGTCCAATCTTAAAACTATTACGAGCAATCGCTTACATTGAGGTATCTGCGACCATGGTTTTAACGCTATCTGTGTTCTTTTTTTTATTTTTCCTTGTAGGTGTGATGCAAGCAACAACTATGGGCGGGTCCAAGCTCGAGAAACGCTACTCGCCCAGCTTCCGGGATGATCCTGTGCGAAAGACTGCCGCATCGAAACGAAAACGCGAAGAAGTGCTACGGTTAGTATTGAAAACTGGGTTCGATATATGGTGTATGGCTTTCTGAATAAATGCACTGCCATCTAGTGGGAGCTTTCGATCTACGTTTTCAGCGTATTGACGAAGTCATATCGAGCGGAAGGAAACACAGCGGCTGTACTATATGGTTCAATGTTCGGTTTATTTGTATACCTACGTTTCATGGTGAATACCCTGTTGTTGGCTTACGTGCTGCCAATCCATCGCCGTTTGTGATCTATCGGTGAGATTGGCTAGCGATTGAAGTTTTTTTTTGTGCAAAAGGTAATCCTTCGAACCTCAACCAAATGCCAAAGTTTCGACCGGTGAGAAATGCATCTAGTGCTCGCCGCTAATCTAGTGCGGAATTGAATTACAACTCAACATTGTTTGTTGGAGGTGGGAAACGAGGTGGAGGAACGAAAATGAAGGTTCGCCCATCAAACAGCAATCACCATCAATATCATGCTTTCCAAGTGCAATTTGGTTCTAATCACGGTTTTTCTCTTTCTCTACTCTTCTACTTGCAGGATGAAAATACATAAAAATGGAATACCTTCAGAAGTGTTGAAAAGTATTGCACAGATAGACAACTCTAATAAACAATGTTAGTATCGCGTAGTAGTACGAGCTTCCCCGAGGAGGGGAAATACATCGCGCACTTCGTTATTGCTACAGGCGAAGAGCGAAAGATGTGTATCGCTTATGTCGTAGAGCCTTCTTGTTCAGTTTTGTGAATTGTCTTCCTCGAACAATCAAATGCAAACCATCATTTGGAATCGAATTCATTGTCACTTATTGTTTCACGTTTGTACGTTTCACGACCATGTTGTTTCATTAGAAGCTTAGAAGGTTCACCCGTAAAAATCGTTTGAAGTGCTGGTCACTGTTTCAACCACAAGCACAGCAACCGGTGATTTGATTCATCCATCGTCTTTTGATAATCCTACCCATGTGCCAGCGGAATAGGATGAAAGCGTTATAGTTGTCATTTAAACTTTTTAAATATGCTGAACACGCAACAATTGTTTTCACCCTACGAATTATCGTTGTACGTCACCTACAACCATACTGGTATCGTAATTTAAAACGACGTGGTGGTGGTTGTAGAAGTATACGGCCGCGCAAACTAGCGCTAGAGTGCGCAAGGATCGAAAAAAAAACAGTTTAAACTACGTCTATAAATAATTGTTTATTCGTTGTCAGTCATCGAAATGTGTTAATGAGGCAGGTTCAAATATATTATTTTGAAAATATACCCTCAACGAGTCATCTCAAGGAAGCTAAAGATCGCCTGTTCCGTATGTTCGTTTGGTTGTGTCCGCAAGAACGAGTTTAGTTTTTCATGGAACCAGCAGACCAGCCGTACGAGCAGATTGTCATCATTGCCACTGTTTACATCTAGGATTCCGGGTTAGCCAAGGAACATTCACGACATCATCTCCATCGTCATCAAACCCTCCATCGGCTTTTTCCTCTAGCTTTTGTGGTCGTCGTTTGCCCCCACGCGAGGAGATTCTCTACAACCCGCCAGCCCTGTGTGCACTGACGCGGTGTGGCAGCAACAAATCGGTCTAATGGCAGCATCGTTTTTTTTCTTTTCTTTTCTTCTGGGAATTTGTGACAGATTTTCTGATGCTGGAAAACATCACTTCCGCGTACCGGAATCCGTGCATACTGGATCTCAAGATGGGCACCCGCCAACACGGTGATGATGCGTCGGCGGAGAAGCGTAGCAAGCAGATGGCCAAGTGTGCGGCTAGCACGTCCGCCGCGCTCGGCGTTCGGCTGTGCGGTATGCAGGTCTATCAGGCAAACCTCGACCACTACATGAAGCGGGACAAGTACTGGGGCCGTGAACTCACCGAAGACGGCTTTAAGGGAGCGCTACACAACTTCTTCCACAACGGCTACCGATTACGGGTGAAGGTCATCGCGAAGGTGCTGGACAAACTAGAGCAGTTGCGACGTGTTATCGAGAAACAGTCGAGCTATCGCTTCTACTCCTGGTAAGCGACCGTTCCCGTGTGTTGGCCTTTGTTTCATTCAAACTGTTGCAACAGTTCAACAAATACTGACTTGACATACTCGCAAAAGTAAAAACACTTTGATTTAAAACATGTATTACGATGTTTGATATTCCGGCAATTTGGAGACTCATTTTGGCTGCATTTTTGATTGATACCTCTTGATTTAATTTGTTTCCATAATCATTGAGTTCTTGAATCGTTATTTGAAAATTTTAACTAAAACTATACTCTCTTCAGCACAAAAAAATATTAACGTTTGGTTCGCTCGATTCTGTTGATTCTTCAGGGGGACATTTAGAGCATTATCATTCCTATTAGTTATCCCGCCTATATTTGTTTAGCATTGTTTTTTTCTATCCTCGATTTATTTCTTGAAAAGATACTAATGTTAAAAAATGTTTTTTTTATTTGTTACGTATAGTTCTTTGCTTATCGTCTACGAAGGTTTCGAGGAAGTGCCGTTGGCCAACACCACTGGCGACTACCAACTGCTAGAAACGGAATCAAATTCATGCTGTTACGATGCGGACGCCTCTAACAGCTCAATCGAGCAGTTCCTGTTGTCCTCTTCGAATGAGGAATCTCCGATACCGTCGAACGCCACTACCACCACCTCGTCGTCTGTGGAACATCGCCGTACGTCCGCTTCGATGGCGACAGCAATAGCGGCAATGGCGGCAGCAACCAAGGCTACCACACTCACCACCTCCTGCACTGCAACCGCCTCTACCACAACCACCACACCGTCCTCACCGGTACTAGCTGCCCACAGGCCAGAAGAGCATCACTTCCGCAGTGTCGTGACGGACGAAGACAACAACCAAAGGGAACGACGATCGATTGATAGTGGCGTTAGTGGCAGCGTACCCGATACCACAAAGTCGGGGTGCGCTCCATTCGTGCCAATATCAGAGGAAACGATCTACCCAGGTGGTCCAACCGACGACGGTTCGTCCTCGCCGAGTGATGCCATTCCTATGCCAGCGGACGGTTCCGCATGTGTTGCCCAAACGCTAACCAGCTCCAGTCCACACTCGATGGATTCGTGGATGAACTACAGCAGCAACAGTAACAGTAGCAGTGACGACTACGCATCCGCCTTCGTCGTACCGAAGACCCATCTGCAAAGTGGGGTCACTGCGTGCCGTCAACCGGAAGACGTCGCAACGGTCTTCGACGACGTTAGTGACCGAATCGAGCGAAGGGATTCCCGTACAACAGCGGTCGGTGCCGCTGGTATCGTAGACTTTAGCACCAGTATTAAGTTCGGCCACAGCAAGCAGTTCGTGGTGGAGCAGAGCAGTAATTTAAGTAACAACAACAACAACAACAACAACAACAACACTAACAGCAGCGCCTCTGGTGACAGTAATGCACTGCTGGTGGCCGGTGCTGGTGGTGACGGCAGCATGTTGGTGGTGGAAGGCGCTCAGCATGACAACTCTGACGCTGGCTATCACGAGGATGAAGAGGTAGACGACGACGAGGACGAGGAGGGGGAAGTGGACGACGAGGAAGAGCGGCAGCTGCTGTTGCGGCAGAAGCTATTGGTGGCAGGTGGCAGCAGCAGTTCGAAGCGATTGCGTGGCAAAGACAGCAGTGGTGCCACTGTGGTAGTTGGTGGTACAAACAACAGCAGCAACATCGGTGACACCGGTTCCTGCACGGTACCACCTGCACCGCTGCGCCGGAAACTTAGCTCCAAGTCCAAATCTGGCTCGTTGGGTGCCGCTGGCGGAGGATCAGTAGGCAGTGGCACCGGCGGTGGTTCCGGTGGCTCGACCATGGCCGACGTGCGCATGATTGACTTTGCGCACACAACGTTCGAAATCAAGAACGGTGGTGCATCGCTCTGCACCAGCACGAACGTGAAGATACACCACGGCCCGGACAGCGGGTTCCTACGTGGGCTCGACAGCCTCAAGCGCATCTTGTCGGAACTCTGCGAAGAGTATTACTAGTGCGTTTGCGAGACGTTTCATGCATCTGGTGGTTGGATTGCTAGGGATGTTTATCGATAGCCTAGGGAAGCATGAGTGAACGAGTGAAGCCCCGAGCTAGCGACCAAGCTCAAATACGTGCAATCCGCGATATGATAGTGTTAGGGAAGTCGAGGATCGTGCGCCGTCGATCGCTAATTCCGTACTCGTAGCAATGTGATGTTTTTTTTTTCTCTTTTTGTTATTTTAACTTATCCGATTACGATACGTTTTTATGCTGATTCTTCCAAGCCTGCTAATCTTTATTAAGATTACACTAATAAATCGTTAATATTGCGTAAACAAAGCGTTTTGTCACACAGAATGCGTACTGCGTTGGTCGATGAAGCAATTTCGCGCCCACATGAGAGAGCAATCTTTTTTAAAACATTTGTTTACGCATTAGTAACACTGTTTTGGACAATTTCCCACTTAAAATGTCTCCAAATCAATCGTATCGGAGATTGAATCCCTTTTATTACGATTAGGCGCTCTAGAGTTGATCCGTGTTTCTGTTTACAACACACACCTAGGAGAAGCAAAATACCTACCACAAGGACAAAGGGTATTCTATCTCTCTTTTTATCTTTCTCCTATCTATCTCTCTCTCTCTCTCTCTTTTTGTTTGCGTCATTAGCTACAAGCGATAGAGTGAGGAGGAGGGTTGCACAAAAACATGAGACAGAAGAGGGTGCGCAGCAATGGAAAATGATGTAAATGGATATTGTGATACAAAATAGCATTTGTTTTGTCGTTCCCACACATACACACACAGACACTACAAACCCCAGCCTAGACAACTTCCTTCCTTCCCACTCGTATTAGTTAATGGTTAATTTCGATTCGCTCAATGTCTTTCAATATGTTTTAAATGTATCGTATCGCGTCGGTTCGTGTGTTTTGGTGTGTATTATAAGACAGAAGATAAAGGCAGTTTAAAGATATAATAGTACAATCTTATTTCCTTTCTATTCATCTCATCTCGACTTCAGTGCAGTTCGTTCTTTGTCCGTACTGTTTTGCTTTTTTTGTCGTTTGTTTTGCAGGTTTTGATCAAGGCATTTTTGTAGCTTGCGTGGTGTGTAACGACCAACTCTGTGTGCTCCGCAAGCGAGCATGTCGTCGAGCAGCGATAACACGCTCTGAAGCATCGCGAAGTATCATCTGTTATCGCTCTCACGCAGGGTACTTGAAGATTAAACTGTTTGCTGAAAATGATCTGCTCTCTGCATGCAATGAATTACCCGGTGGGATTCAAAGTCATCCGAGTAATACCGTTCACCGAATGCGAATCAAGAACCGCACTGCAGACCGATGTGTAACATTTCAGTGAAAAAATAGTTTTGCTTTATGAGAGCATGTTCAAGCCCAATTTAATTTAGTACCACTGTATAAGAACAGTCTTACATATGAACAATCAACGTCTCTTTCTCAGTAAGTCGCGCGGTATGAAATTATTAACGTCCGTGTCAGTAAGAAAGAGGTTTCGGAGCACTTTTGCTAAGAGGCGCTACTAACTATGTCCGTTTATTGTTCTATGTGTATTCATTGAGCTATATATTCTTGCAAACACGCTGTACAACACCTTTAGTACAATTATTAATTGGAGACGTTTTAGCATTATGATAAAGGCTGATGCAAAGCGACCGCGTTCGTCGTCTACCTTCCCTGAGCTGTGTGAAAAATATTTTACAAATAGTTACTTTTGCTAAAACTTTTATTTAATTGAACTGAACGATGGCGAACTCTTCAATTCAGCTCAAGATTCCATTCACCTTCCAATCGTAAGTAACCTGTTGACGTTCAAATAAGTTGAACTAATTACTCACGGGCATGTAACGTGCATGTACAGGCAAACTTGTGTTACAGACATCAATGATAGAAATGTCATCAATGTTTACCAATGTTTACCAATGTTCGTTTTTCATCGTGATGCATCAAAGCACTAGCTAGTTAAAAAGGAATTTAAACTTAAATGTTCGTTAGTTTGAACAGCCAACAGTTTTGTTCCGGTTGAAAGGTGGAGGGAAGCTCATTGTAGACGCTTTTTGGGTCCGCAAACGGTGCCTTTGGCTTGGAAGCTGTCAACTTTCTTCGGGGAGTTTAGAAAATGCGGCATTGTACCACCCATGAACCGTACTGTAATGAAAGAGTTCCTAACTGCGGAAAGCAGCTAGAGATAAAGGTTTTTTGTTATTGCCTACGAAAAACATCCCCATGCACGCTTATAAAAAAGGTTAGATCAAAGTTCTTTATCAATTCTCGTTTTCTTCGCAAAGCTTTTTTCTATAATTGCAATTCTTTTCTTTTTTCATTGCCGGTTCAAGTCATGGCATACTGCGTGGTTCGATTCTGTCACCAGCTTTCAATCATATCATTATAAAATATTGGCGCCCTAGTTTTGAGGAGCGAACTCTTTTTCCTTGGTGTACTGCTCCTCGCGCAAAGATGTAAAAACATGTAATTTATTCCCGAACAGTAAAACAAAGTAAATCCATCGTTAATTTTTAATTCAGCTGTACATTAAAAAATGTAAAACTAGTTAAACAACCAATAACAAAGACACAAACACGTACACACAGGACTTAAGAAAGGTGAAACGAGTGCAGCGTTAAGATTGCCGCACAACAACAAAACAAAAACAGGAACGAAAACGCCTGACGAACGTCGTCGAATTTAATCCGGAAATACGTGGGAGCGCAACATAGTAGAACAAACATTTCTGCAGTTGCGAAGTCATCCGTCTTTAGGAATGTCGAAATAAATCGCAATTGAGGTAAAGCTAATCAAAGCTACTACAAAGAGGATCTGTTTGTGCTAACCTTAAGTTGCATAATTGTTACCAAAACCGTATCGCAAACTGTTGGCAATATTTATTGGTACTTGTATTTTAGCCTGCTGACATCGGTTGTTTCGCAGTTTCATCGTGTGAAAGGGTTTTTGAAAATTGGACTGCTAATCAAAGCGCATTAGAAAAATAAAACAACAAAACAGCATCATAATAATGAGGGGAAAAAATCAAAAATCTGAATCAAACGGTTTGTTTTGATAATTGGAACTGGAAGCAGGAAAAGGATTTGCACGAAACATAGCGCACTTCGTCGTGTATTGGTGGCTTTCACATGCCATTTTGAGCTAAGCTGTTTTCGCGGAAAGATTCAAATAAGACGTAAGTGTCCGAGTCTTGCGAGAGCCAGAAGGTTAATTTTTACTCCGAGTTAAGCCTGTCCCGCGCCCGTAGTGTTTAGTCGGCGTAGGCGTTTTAGCATTTTAAACCATTGTTCCAGATACAGAAATTGTAACAAAACTTAACTACATATTGCAACAGGGACGAACAGAAGCAACGGCGGCGGCGGAACATACAAAAACAAACAACCGTAACGTGTGTGTGATCATTTTATGTTAATTTACGGCTAAAAGCGCGAACTGTTCTTGAGGTTTGGATAAGTAAGGTATTTATTTGTAATTGAAAAAAAGAATGAAGAAGAAGAAAAAAAGAAAACACTACGGTGAATGGATTATGAGGAGAAAAGTGTGTGAAAATGACGAAAAAAAATGGTGATGAACGGTGACAAATGAGAAATATTACATAAAAATAAAATATAAACTGTAGCATCAATACGCATTGAGTTGAAAGACCTGAATAAAGAATTAATAATTTTCAAACAAAACAACTCGTTGTTCAAATAGCAGGCTGTCGGCTATTAACATGCATGCAATGAAGTTACAATTTTAATGCATTTTTGAAAAAATGAAAAATTATTTATTATTAAACAAGAATATTACGATATAGTAATATTGTTTATTAAACAACAATATTACTATATCGTTGAACGATGTTTTGAGAATATTTCGTAAAAATTTCAGCTAAATATATTAACAAATGAGCCGTATTATCTCCCAGGCAGCAAATCTCCCGAAACGAAAAAAAAATTGAAATGCGGTGGACATAGTAACTCGTGAACGGATCATTTGAAACAAAAAAACCAAAAACATTCTGTTATTGGACATATTTCCCCAGGTAATACTGTCAAGTTTTTTTTATTATTATTATTTTTTATTTTAGTGACCGTCTAATGTCAAAAATGCGATTTTTGCCTTAAAAATCTCACATATTTGTTGTTATAAAAATAAAATAAAAACTCGACAGCGTTACCTCATGAATTATGTTGAGAAAGTGTGTGCAAAATTTCAGGAGGATCGATTGAGTAGTTTTTGCGGGACAGTGTCCACCGACTTTTAAAACATGAAGTGTGGGAAAATCGCTTTAAACTTTATGACACGAGAAAAGTTCCGCAGCAGAACCGCAGGTATAAGAAATATTCTCGAAAGCTTAAAACTTCATAACTCCGTGAGTTTTGCTTGGATCGCTATAAAATTTGAACCCAACATTCTTGAGAGAGCAAAAC
>KB672935.1:1640220-1650962 GCA_000349145.1 Anopheles dirus | reverse complement strand
GGTGTCAATTGACACCATGATTTGCACGAAAGGAGTATTCGGTCCATTTGACCGTAAGTGTTAACAAACATGCTTCTTTAGCCTGTGTCTATTAATGCCTTTAAATTTGAGTATAATTAAAGGAAATTATACTGAAGCATGGATTAAAAAGTGAAACGACAGTAGGCTCAAAACGCTGCTTTAGCGATATCCCTCCGTGCATCATTTCTAGAGACATGTGAGACTATATAATGTTCACCAGTACGAGTTTCATACAACGGCAGCCCGCTTCTTCGCATGCACGATAATCGGCATTTCGGATGTCTAATATACAGGGTTTGCAAAGTAAATTTGACAGTTACTTATGGAAAAAGAAAAAAAATGGGAAAATTAATCATTTAGAACAATTTATTTTTGAAAAGAAAAAGTAGCTTACCCTGCTATTTAATCAAATTATTCAAAATATCCCCCTTCGGCATCGATTACGGCCTCGATCCGGCTCCGGAACCTGGAGCAAGCCCTTGCTACCGTGTCCCTAGGAAGGGCCGCAAAACAGACTAAATTTTTGGTACTAATTCCGCTTTGATGTTACTGGACGATCTATTGGGGTCTATTTCAACTGCGCCACAAACAAAATAGTCCAAGAGGTTGAGGTTCGGGGGGTTAGGAGGCCACACATTCGGCGCGGTGTAGAAAAAAAAACAGATCGTGCGAGGTTCCGCTGGATGCTTCAGTTTGTTTAAGAGCTTTCACGCGTTCATCAGATGTCTCATTCGGCCTTTCTCGGTGAAGAACTGACCTCTGCGGCGCTTGTATGAAGAGTAGTGAAAATCTTCATTTAACGTTAGCTTCATTGTTGTCGACGACACACCCAACACGCGTGCCAACGCCCGAATTCCGACCACCGGATCCTGCAGCACTCGCGCCTGCAGATCGGCCAAGAAAACGTTGTTGCGAACGCAATCTTGTCGTCGAGAATGGTTTCCTTTTCTTGGTACTTCCTCGTAATCGCCATTGCTTGCTTCCATCACGCGTCGGATGGTTTCAAGACTGTTCAGAAAACACTGCGCACACTCGATGATGTCCCGGTTCTGCTTTCCGGCGCGGATCATCATTATACACGTGATTTGTTTCCACGATTCGGATGGATTGAACATTTTTGCTGTACTTCAATTTTTTTTCTCCTGTTACTATACAACATTAGCTTTTCATTGACGCTTGTGTTGATATGTCAAGGCAATCATGAATTACAAACCAAATCGTTGACTGTCAAATTTACCTTGCACACCCTGTAGGCATAAGATCGGATGTTGTGTGGAAGAAAAAAAAATCATAAATCGCAGATAAAGCAAGCGGTGTTTGTTGGCGTATAGTTTACCACTTTTGCGTATTTGTTTCAAGCATTCTCTAAAAGCTCGCATTCTCTACAACTCGATTCCATCAGTGTTTGCGTACGCCATTTCCGACGCCAATCGAGGTTGGGATGGTTTCCATCCATCCGACGGCTTCAGAAGATTTTGTAGGCTCTAAAATTCAATTAAAAGAAAGCATATCATTTGCAGGGTATACATTAAGTTGAAGAAAGCCAGAAATGGCGAGGCTAGAACTAGCTGTGGTTGTTGCGCCACGACGAAGAAGAATATAGTTGCAATGCATCTACACGTGCGATGGGACGTTTAATTACCTGCCAAGTGAAGGGTCCTGGTTTGGTGGACACCAATCTTAAGACGGCAACCAATACCACAATAGCAAAGGGAGCGAGTGCAAGTGTCCATCCAATAAAATCGGCCCAATTCGGGTACACGTAACGCCCGTACGATACGGGCTTATATTGGAGCCAATTGAAGCAAAGTATGAACTGAAACGCAGTCGAGCGCCCATTAATTAACCTATTTTCGTCCAAAGCATTAGTGTTAGACTTACCAGCAGCATTGCGGGTGTAACGTACTTCCATATCGCTATCCAAAATCGATGGAAGCTTTTCGACCGCTTGCCCATCATCTCTTCTATGTTGTAGATGAACCGTTCTGCACCGTAGATCCAGCCGACAAGAACGCACTCGGCGATGGCTATCAGCAGGACGGACCAGTTGGCTGCGTACTTGTCGAACAACTGGAACCAGTACATGCCACTCTGTCGAGAGCGACGGAAATAGAGACAATCAGACCTTGTCGCCAGTGTGCCCGAAACCCATACTACCCATCTAGTGAGAGGTGCTCTTGAAGTCTTTTCGCTGAATGCGACTCATTTGTTCAATTATTCGATGTTAATGCTTTTAATGGTAATTGCAAACAATCAATACTCAAATTAAGTTTCGAAATATGTCAGAAACTTGAAAAAACGAGACGACTTCCAGAAATAATTTAAATGCAAACCACACGTGCATGCCGATAGTTGAAAATGAAAGCAAAAGAGTCGAATTTGGCACCAACCACTATTCCCACCCATAAAAGCATGTGGCATTACATTTGTCACGAAGATCAATCCACCAAGGTAACCGACGATGCTAACGGCAGCCACGACCGCCGTCTTCCTACGGCGCAGTGCAGGGAACGTGTCCAGTACGGCCGTCACGACCGTTTCCATGAGTGTGAACTGCGAGTCGAGCCCGAGCGTGAGGAGCATGAAGAAGAACAGCACCGACCACAGGCGCGGCATCTGCAGCTTCCCGACGAGCTCGGGAAACACGACAAACGCCAAGCCGGCCCCCTGATCGATGACACTGTCCACGCCCGTGTCCAGCTCGTGCGCCAGAAAACCGATGATGGCAAATATGACGAAGCCGGCGAAGAACGAGGTCAGTATGTTGGAGATTGCGACCACGATGGCGTCCCGGTAGCAATTGTTGTCGAAGCGGTTGTACGAAGCCAGCGTCAAGAGACCACCCCAGGCAGGGCTGAGGGCGAAAAAGATCTGCACCGCGGCGTCCCCCCACAGCTGGGCAGTACGCAACTTGGCCCAGTCCGGACGCAGGTAGTACATGATGCCGTCGTACGCACCGGGCAGTGTCAGACCGCGGACAAAAAGAGCCGCCAGTACAACGTACGGGAAGAGGGCGGTGAAGTAGACCACCTTGCCGGAGCTCTTAACGCCGCGCGACAGACAAAGGAACACAATGACCCAGGCGGCCAAGAGGCAGATGGCTAGTCGCTGGTTTATCGTGCCGGTCGCCTCAATGCCGTTGGATAGTTGGAGAAAGTAGTTCCTTAAAGCAGAGGAATTTTGAATTAGTATTTTGACTAGTACTAGTCCCGTTTAGTGATTGGGGGAATGTGAAACTAAAGTTTTGGGTTTTGTGATGTTATTCACCTATGGATCGGTATCGTGGACGTAACTTTTTTCTAGCGTTTAAACTTAATTTCTTTAATCAATATAACATTTTATAATATAACACCTCATCCATTGGTGTGCAATACTTGCATACTCTACATTTATACTTTTATAATATGCGTACGCTAGTTTGATCCGGCTCGATCAAACCTTGAAACTTGCAGATAATGCAAGTTTCTATACAAACTTCCACGGCATCGAATGAGGTACCAAATAATTGAAGTAGAAGAGTTTTCATCACTAGGCTAAACTAACGAATTTGCCTTCTGCTATTATAGAAACTTGATGGCAGATAGCGATGCTACTATATTTTGAGACTTGAATCATTGCATAGAATATGTCATTTTGATACAGCTTAATTCATTTTTGCAATCCATTACTTAATTGCCGCCTGTCTTATGCCAGTCCGTAGCACAACTATCCGTGAGCATCACTAGTGTTCTCCGTGCGTGAAGCAATTAGATTCTGATTTCCTTTTTAATATTGAAATACATGTATGTTTCTAATGTTTCGAAAGGTTTTCAAAGTGCAAAATAATAACTGTTGCAAAATATCCTGATCTCAGACATACTTGTCGACTTTACCCATCGGCGTTTAACACTTACAGTCAAATTTGGCTTCAATTGACACCAAGAAGGATATTCTTGGCGTTTGCTGACCAATTGAACTATAATTTTCGCTAACTGCACGCTAATTGTTCTATTTTTATAATCTTTTGAGTATTGGCTACTAGAAGAGGTAGTATTTGAAGTTGTATTCAAACAAAATATGGGTTGAAAAATTGTAAAATTTAAAATCATTCAAAAACACAAATACATAAAACTTTTAATGAAAACCTCATGTCGATATCATGCCAATTGACACGGCATTTGACTGTTGGTGCGAACCGATCTAAATTCTGATAAAATCAGTCGAACGTATTTTTTATGACGAAACAGAGCCAACTAAATCAATCTTATTAAATACTTCTTTATTCTACTCTTCACATAGTTGGTAATGTAATTTGTATGAATGTTTACTCCTACGTGAAGGTTTGAAATGTGTGTTCAATGCCATTATTTTGGATGCATGCATAGCAACAGGCTTGAACATACTGGTTTAATGCTTAGCAGCAAGGAGGGTTTTGTCAGATTTGTACAGAGTCCATGTCTCAGAGTCGTATGTGCGTACTGGGACTACGAATGTCTTATAAAGTAGCACCTGCGTGCGCCGCGACAGGATTGCTGTGGGAAAATGTTTCTTCAAGCTTTCATATGAGCTGATCTTTAACCCAAGATAGGTTAAGTTTTGAACGACTTCATAGGTGAGATCATCTATCTGTACATCAACATCAAGCTGCTTGTTTTAAACCCCATAAACTTGTGTTTAACTTTTTCACCTGCAGTCTTAGATTTGTGCGCCTGTTCATCCGCCATATGGAAGAGTCACAAAAAAACTGGTTTGAATGATGGACCTCAATCCCGCAATACGGTTGTCGCCATATTCAACAAATGTTCAATCCTCAAGCCTTTATCACCATCTGGGATGAATACATTCTGCAAGGTATTTTTATACAAAAAGTATAATTACTCGCGCTTCGACCCGAGTTCAAAGAGATGCATCCATAGACTAAGTGCAGCGTCTTACTGACTGTAATGTGTGTTTGGATTGCAACCGATTGAACCTATACGTAAAACCGATGCATTAGGTGCTAAAACATCAGTGGTCCATAATATACACATCGGAAGGGACCCTTTATACATATAAAATTGATTTAATTGGAATAATAGAGCTACTAACATCGTGATAAAAAATTAAGATTCAAGCATGGGAAATAAAATCCAGAGAATAAAGGTGAAGCTAGCGTTTTTGTAAAACTGTTTAAAATCCCCTACGATATAGACTGTTCCGTTGTACAGTACATGAATGAATCTAATCGCAAAGAAAACTTACTTGAAAAACTCCTCCGCTGGTGGCTTACGTGGCATACGAAGTGTTGCGTTCAACACGCGAAATTGCTCGTGCGACAAGCAGTTGGCCATATAATACGATCCATTGCTAGCGTCACAGTTG
Organism: Anopheles dirus; assembly: GCA_000349145.1. Classification (NCBI taxonomy): domain Eukaryota; kingdom Metazoa; phylum Arthropoda; class Insecta; order Diptera; family Culicidae; genus Anopheles; species Anopheles dirus. The sequence goes on along the minus strand of KB672935.1, from coordinate 1,645,601 downwards.
TCCTCCTCTTCGTAAGAGAAGCAATTTTCAGTAGCCCACTCGTGTTGACAACCTCTCCAAGGCAGCGGTTCCTCGAACGACACCACCATATAGAAGACGGTCCAGGCAATTATCACATTGTAGTATAGCATTACCATGCCGGAGATGAGTATCATGCCGTATCCTAGTCCCTCCGAAAGTGGGGCAAGACGTTTGAAGAGAATCGCCGGACCCAAACCTGCGTACTGTGCCAGGGAGAGCTCCATGAACATCAAGGGAAGTCCGGCGATAACTAACATCACGGTGAACGGTATGAGAAAAGCGCCTGCCATGTGATCGCAAATGTGCCGAGCGTTAGTAAGCATGACCGAGCTAAGTTAACCAATATACTCACCACCCCCATTGCTGTAGCAAAGGTAGGGAAACCGCCAAACATTTCCTAGCCCAACGGAATATCCCAGCAGGGACAGCAGAAAATCGTAGCGCCCTGTCCAAGAGCCTCGTTTGGCGTGCACTTCATCGTTCATTTGATCTTCACTGCAGAAATCGTAGCCAGACGTGTACGCGAGCTGCCTGCGACGTTCTACTCGCTTCAGCCAGCCTTCGACCGTAAGTTTCGTACTACAGTCCTTCAAGCAGATAACAGGCGTTGGGAGTAACGATATCACTAATTATGGAAATTCTTAATTGCACTCATATCTACTGCTTTTATGATCGTAACTACAGTGCACCTATAAACAAGATATTTATCAGATAAATCCTCTTACTTCACTTTCATCGTGGACAACACTATCCATTGCTGCTTCGCTGGATTACGTCAGGTCACTGGAGTTTCCGAATCAGACACCAAGCGAAGCAAACGGCTGTTGATTTCGTGTATAGGATTTTACCGACAGTAAGATGCTAGACATTGTACGGTGGATCGCAAAGTCGTGAGAAATATTGCTAATTATCTCACTGTGAAGGTTGTCCCGGACCACTCTTCCACTGCACTGCACTGCACTGCTCACTGAAAAAATTACACACTTTGAGCGGTATGTTTTCCTTAGTTACATTTTATATAAAAATATATAAATTAGGATTCAATAATCATCAAATCATTCAATGGTTTTACGCATAAAATCGACTATGTATTCGAGTTAATCACTAGAGTATCTATAAATGTGTGTCAATAAGTTGTCGATTGCGATTTTCGTGGTTGAAGGTGAGCTGCCGAAGACTGAGACAATTAAAAGCATAAAATACAAGTAAAGATGAGAACAGTTTGTAGCAGTTTATCACAGTAGGACAGTTTTGTTTTCAGTTATTGCTTTTCGATTAGCGCTGTTATAGGCAACTAAAAACACAACCGAGCTATCCGTGTCCGCCAGCTTGTCCGTTATGCAACAATCTCTTTTGTTGCATTACTTTTACGCATAACATAACGTTCTTAAAATGAGTTAAAACTTTGAACTACGTACAACCAGATTAATTCAATGCAATATTTTCTGAGGCTGTGCTCTGGGATCAGTATCGTGGCAAAACAAACGTCAAGTTTCATACAAAAACTATTACAGTCAGTTTCCGACATACGCGAATTCGACATACGAGGATTCGGAGATACGCGGATTTCTCCGGTCCCCATTATCCGCGTAAGTCGGAAACCGACTGTATACTCCGTCATACACCGTAATATATCGTGGCGTAATAAAAATTGGTTTGTATTATTGCATACGGCATATACATTCGAAGGCATATATTTACTTTCACTTTAGTCCCAGCTAACGAAATGGAGGAACATTTCATGAATTGGTGGAAGGATTTCATGATTGACGAATTCATGTCTCTGGGAACTATTCAAGAATGGATGAACAATGCTGTATTTCGAGGCGGTTGAATTATCATATCTAATCTAAAAGTTCCTATCAAATCTAAGTTGCCTTAAAATAAAAGTGAAAAGCTTACCAGAGAAGACGGTCAAGCACACAGGGTTATAGACCAAAGTATTGGTTACACAGCATGCTACATCACCGACATAACCACCATAAGCGGTGGCCGTTTGGCTTGTGGGCGGCTTAGTAAGATGTAAAAACAAATGGTTGAACACATGTTTCTTGAAAACAAAAAATAACGGCATAGTCACAAGAGCTAGAACAAGTACATGCGGTGCTGCTAAATTGTATTAGACCTATTCAGAGAAGAAAAGAAGTGTTTGAAGTTTTGCTATTTCTATTAAGGCATGCAAGTTGTCCTACATTAAAAATCCCGCAAAGAACCATGTACCTACCGGCCGGTTACGATGATTCCGATGACGACGACTTCGATGACTTTGGGTACATTTGCAGCTCATATCCGGGAACTAAGGTAGACAATATTAAAGAAGACAATATTATGCGAAATAACGTTTAATGTATCTGCACTTTTTAGCCAAAACCCCCGAAGCTAGAACAAACACCGACGGAAGATTATGACGCGCTGCTGTACAATGCAATCCTAGATGACGATCTGGCGGAAACGAAGCGCATAATAGAACAGGACGAATATTTTCGCTGTGGTGGAACGCTTCGGCAAGGATGGCCTGCGTTATTTTACGCCTGCTTCGAGGCCAAACAGGACATTGTGGAGTATCTCGTGCAGGAGCTGCAGATCGATGTGAACCGTCAGTACAGCCTCCAAACAGCGCTGATGATTGCGTGCAGTTCGACGCAACCAACGGAGCAGGTATTTCAGGTCGTTCGGCTGCTGTTGGACAATGGGGCGATTATCGGTGTGCTGGATCAGTATGGATGTTCACCGCTCATGTTCGCCTGCAAGGAAGGACACCTGGCGGTGGTGAAGGAAATCGTGGCCGAATCTTCTTTACTTTCGGCGGACAACGAAGGAAACACGGTACGTACGTTCTGTCGCTGGGTAGGATTTATCTAACACCGCCTCCCCGTGTCCTTTCAGGCACTCTTTTACGCGGTAAACAACAACCGCCTTGACGTAGTGAAGGTTCTACTTAGAGCGGGCGCTCAAACGCACACCGTCAATCGGCAGGGCTACACACCGAAGCAGTGTGCGATGAACAGGAACTATGCCGAGATCGCCGAACTGCTACCGGCAGAGGAAACCCCGTATGAGCTACCGGCAAAGTATCTTTCCTACAGTACCTTCCACAACTTTATTCACGGTGATCGTGTGCAGGATCCGCCCGGCTACCATCCCGACCTGGGAATGATGCTGTTGGGTATGGGAAGCGAGAGCAAGCTTCCCGTCTTCGCACAGGCAAACATGGATCTGTTCCATTTTCTTATCCTGACCGATGATCGTTTGCGTGACCTTGGCGTGAAATACCCCATCGAACGGAAGCGCATCCTGCTGGGGCTGTATGATTTTCACCTCCACAAATGGTCCAAAAATAGCCTCTGGACGATGCCCAAACAGTCCACCCTGGAGTGAGTAGCAGTTGCGAGAATGTACGCCGAATCGTGTGGGTTAACTTTGTTGTTTTTTGCTTTCGCATTACAGCTTTTATGACATCTTGGAAGCGCTTGAAAACATGCTTAAACATCTTACCGTCATGCACTGTTCCCTGCTTTATACGAAAGCGCTCACCGTGAACGCCGGTTCGAACGTGATGCCACGCGTTGGGCAAGATTCGGATCTGAATCAGAATTTAGCAGAACTTCATTCGAAGGTACGAGAGTTCAAAGTTCACATTAATGGCATACATGAACTTTCCTCGCCAAAACCGGTGCTACACGTAACGGCGCCGAACGTAAGCAGTAGCATTCACCGCAAAATGTGCACGCTTGCCTCCTGTGTCATACTCGGTGGTATGGTTGTGTACCTAAAATCGAAATGGTTTACCAGTTGTAGCTTCGCTGGATGGAAGTTTTGATTGAAGGACAACGTGGCGATACGTGTGATATGAATTGATAGAAATATAGTTAAGAACCCGATGGAAACCGTTTATTTCAAAAATCCATAAATCACTCGTTTGCCCAGTCCCTTAGAATTCCTCCTTTCGTCGTCCTGCAGCGCGTCCATGAGCGCTTGGTTGAGTGACACACCGGCACTGGTCGCCAGATCGAAGCATTTCTTAAGTGTTTCCATTCGAATCGATCCCTCGCCGGAGGTGCGTACTGTTGTAATCGATTGCTTCCCGTCCGGGCGGCATGACACGCCGACCGCCACACTGACCACGCTGCACTCTTCCTCCTCGGCGGACGGATCCACAACGCACTGGTCTCCAATCTTGCACACGGTGACCAGGATCGGCGCCGTCGCTACGTCCAACCGCTCGCAATCGTACGGATCGTCGGTTAGAATCAGGTCCATTGAACCCCCATCCAGCATGGCGGTGGAAACGCGCGGAATTCGGGTGTTGAACAGTGCTCCCTTCACCGCCAGTGACACCGCGTCGAACAGATTACCACCGCACTCCAGGATCAGAACGTCCACGTACAGCTTCCAGCACTGTTGCTTGGCCATGATGCATAAGCTGGACAGGTCCAGTCCCTTCTGCGATTCGTACGCTTTGGCGAGCGTGCTCGATATCTCCGTCGCCAGTTGCTCACCACCTCGGCCCTCGAATTCGGGCGTCGCGTTCGCCGAACAGTCGATGAAGAAATCGATCTTGCCTTCGTTCGGTCGGTCAGGATGGGGTGTATCGATTTCGGCCTTCACCCCCACGAGTATGTCCGTGTTGGCGAGCCGTAACCGTGCCGAACCGGACGCATGGACGACTACGTCCGACTCGAGTTCCATAGGCCTGTAGTCGCGATTCGACCGTCCATCGTTGCGAAAGTTTTTCTACGTGCGAAGCAAATTGGATTTTAAACAAACATGAGGCGTTTTTCTTTAATATCACTTTACCTGTATCCCGTGCAGAATGTATGTTTTTTCGGCTTCGCTTAGCAGTACGTTCGCCATTGGTAAGCCGTAGAGTGCGGGTAATTTAGGGACAATTGATTTGAATGTAAATAAACGACGAACTGTTTACGTTTTTGTCATGTGTTCAGCAATCCGGCGCCGGTGTCAGTTTGAACTTTGTGGTCATGGGCACTGACAACCGAACTGTGCCAAATTCGACAGATTAGATCGCTTTCGTTTGTCAGTTGAGCGGAGGGTCCATGGTCCATTTATACATTCATTTATACATTCAGGCAACAATTATGACATTATGCAGCATTTTTCATTCATTCTTGGACTATTCCCATTTTTTTTATTGTGTGTGTGGTTGCATATGTGGAGCTAGTTTTTGTCGCAAAAGAAAGCAAAAAAAAACAAGAAAAGAAAGGAGGAGGAGAGCGCCGCTCTCTGATGGTAGAGACGAACCCTTTTCCAATCGACTTTGCAAGGTCTGATAGAGAGGAGGTCGATGCATCCCATGTATTTTGACAGCTCATCGGGGGAGTTTCGTTTTGGACCAAACTGTC
>KB672935.1:1592398-1609092 GCA_000349145.1 Anopheles dirus | reverse complement strand
AAAATCACGAAATCAACTTTAATAATACAGATTCTTCCATTTTAGATAGTAATTCAGACACACAAGGAAGCCCTTAAATGAAGAACCATCGACGGAAGAACGTCCGGTGGAAGAAGCGCAAACCTCTGACGATTTTTTCATACAATGTGTGGAAAGACCCATCAATTATTACAAAAACCAAATAATCATACGAATCTCCCAAGTAATCACTGATATAACCGAAACCCTCTTTCAAAATTTCAGGCGAACGACTTTTTGCAGAGACCAATATGACGAAGACATGATCAAAGACATTTTTTTAAATACCATGACCAAAGACAAACTGCAATTATGGCACCAGAAGAAATTATTCCTATTATTCAGGAAGTTTACAAAAAATATTTTAGTCAAAAAGGACATTTTGTTTTGACGCAGCTATTAGTAGAGGACGTAACGAACGGACAGCGACAAGACGTCATAATTAACAAAGAACATTACCGAGCTCACCGCGGAGTGACCGAAGTCGAAAACCAAATTCGACGCAGTTATTTTTTCCCCAAGATGGCATCAAAAATCAAAATCGCAATTCAGACATGTAAAATGTGCAACATGCACAAATACGAACGCAAACCGTACAACATTAAATTATCACCAAGACCCACTACAGACAAACCTTTTGACAGAGTACACATGGACATTTTTCAAATCGACCGACACAACTTTTTATCCCTTGTAGACTCCTTTTCAAAACACGCCCAAATGATTTTTATGGAATCAAAAAACTTAGTAGACGTTAAAGACGCATTAGCACATTACTTCAGTACTTATGGCACATCGTTAAAAATAGTTACAAAAGTGAAAAACAACTGCGATATCATTAAAAGCATACCCTTGACGGTGAAGAACACAATGTTAAGAGACCTTCCGACCCACGTCGTCCGCAACGAAAACAATATTTTCAATATAACGCACCCAGACGCTACCATACAACAAGATAACTACTTGGAACCATTGCAAGATAGTTGTTCAAGAAACATAATTCTTGGAAAAGTAAGCCACTGTGAATCAACATTCGACGCCAGTACAAAAATTTCACTAGTAACGAACAACGAGATTTTGGTCAACAATGCAAAGGAATCGCTATTGACATCAAATTGCGGACCGCATAACCGATCACTCGACGGGAACTTCCTAATCACGTTTTATAATTGCAGTGTGCAGATTAATAATCAGACATTCTTCTCAGAAGAATTGACAAGCAGCGTTAAAGAAATACAAGGAGCCTTCCCTAACCTTTCCATAAACCAGAGCATCGAAAGACACATCGACATCCCCAGCATCCACAACCAGACCATGGAGAACAGGATACAGTTGGAGCAAGTCAAGCTGACACAAGCTCAGCACAACCATTTTCTGATCACGGGCCTTGGAGGACTATCCACAACACTGGTAACTTCGATCGTTATTACAATTGTTTGTTTATTCCGCAAGCGAGTGGTCATCAGAATTGGAAATCGAGAACCTTAGAAGTCCGAGGACGGCCTTTGAACTACCCCGGGAGGAGTTACACATCGAGCCAGCACCACCATGTCGAACCTGCACCACATATCGAACACATCGAACCTGCACCAGAGTCAGTACATTCCAATCAGGTCACCACACCGATTCTCACGCCACGCCGATAATCTAGCCACTCCATGGAACCAATCACACCGCAGCTGAATCAGCAGAACAATAATTTATAAGCAGGGTCAATCAGATAGAACAGTCAGTCCAGTTTTTAATTTTGAACCGCGAACGTTTCAGTGAGTGTAACAAATTTAGTTGAATAAAAAATATTTTTTTGGGTCCATGACTTTGTGAACCCATATTTATATATCTATTCTCCCTTAAAAATCCTTCTTCGAAACTAACGAGAATGCGTTGGGATCTTGAAGAATATGATTTTGAAGTACAATATATACAAGGGAAATCAAACGTGTTATCAGACGCGTTATCTAGAATACAAATAACATCTGATACACTTAAAAGTATGTACGTGATAACTAGGTCAACAACAAGGGCCAAATCTGCCCTAACATTTGAACAGCCTACACAGGAGACTGATCACCTTCATGTGTATGATGCTGTCAGTAGTTTAGAGGCATTTGATATGCCTAAGCTGATATTCAAATCAAATGAAAGAACATTGGAAATGATAATATACGATAAAACTTTTGGAAAGAGGCTAACTCCAGCGTTTACCCTCGCATTAAACCCAAATTTGGAAGAAGATTTGCGTAAAACGTTTTATTATATAGATGGCAGGCCTGCCCAATCAAACATCAATGCAAACAAGAATAAGATATTGAAAAGGATAGCTATCCAATCGAACGACGTGATCTTTCAGTATATAAACCGAGATCTATTCAAAACAATCGGTAATGCTATTCTTAGGAATACTACCATAATAATTTACGACAGACCTGTACAAATTTCACCTGTGGGGTGAACACAGACCTGTGGGGGTGAAATTCAAAATATTCTCAAGCAATACCACGATTCACCCACAGGAGGGCACATTGGTATAACTAGACTTTATAAGAAAATCAAATCACTGTACTCATGGCCCAACATGAAAACAACTGTTACAGAATATGTTAACAGTTGTTCTTCATGTAAGACAAACAAACATGCTATACCAATAAAAACTCCTTCCATTGTGACTACAACACCAAATAAACCTTTTGACGTTGTGTCTATGGATACAGTAGGACCGTTTCCTATTACAGAATTGGGAAATCGCTATGCAGTCACACTGCAATGTGATCTCTCAAAATATGTAATAGCGTTACCAATACCAGACAAGTCTGCGGCAACAATTGCAAAAGAAATTGTGACTAAACACATTCTTATTTTTCAAGGAACGGAATATAAAGGTATTTTTGATGAGATTTGCAAACTATTGCAAATCGACCGGAAAAGTTCAACGGCATATCATCCTCAGACAATTGGTGCGTTAAAAAAAACACAAATGTCTAAATGAATACTTAAAGGTTTTTGGGAATGAAAACAACAACGATTGGGACCAATGGCTACCATTCTATTGTTTTTGCTACAACACAACACCCAACGACTTACACAACTTTTCGCCATTTGAACTTGTTTTTGGAAAAAAGAATACAGATTTCGAATTTTGTAAAACAAACAATATAGAACCCTTATACAATATAGAAGCTTACGACAAAGAACTTAAATTTCGCCTTCAAACTACCCATAATGCAGTCAAACATTTTCTTGAGCAGGAAAAAATGCGCAAAACAGATCTACTAAACAAAGGTATGAGTCAAACAGAAATAGGAGCTAAATTAAATGACACAGTTTATCTCAAAATTGAAAACAGACACAAATTAGAACCGGTTTACAGTGGTCCATATATAATAACAAAAATAGACAACGTTAATGCCACCATTAGGGATACAAACAAAAGGGGGAACAAACAGTACACATATCTAGGCTCGTAAAAAAAGAAGTAATATCTAAATAATGCGAATACATATATATATATATAATAATGTTGCCAACCCTTCACCAAGTGTAACCGACACCAGCACGCTGGCCAAGCAGGGAACACCCAGCAACAAGAACAGACACGTCGAGACCGGATGCGCGATCGCCAAACGGTGCATGTTTACACACGCCGGATCGTTCGATCGCCAACCTCCACCTGCAACCTACAACTGAAATGCTGACATAGCGGAAAGATCCATGCCAACTCCATTCAGACAGGGAAATAAAGATGCAGACAGATTTAGATTTTACCCGAAACTCAGAGCGATAGGACGTGTGACAATAATTTTTTTTTTAATCAGTTTTTGGCGTCCCTTCCATTACTGGTGCAGCTGTCCGGAGTGAATTGAGTGAAGTGATTGTGTTACAAGTGGAAAAGTTAGAGACTAATAAACTTTAGCTGAAGTGATTCCGCAGAAGTGATAAGTGTATCGCAGACGCATCCGGAGCAACACATGACGAAAGTTTCGATCGAAGCCGTACTCCGCCGAGGACTTGAGGGCGCATTCACGCACCTGGAAGACCAGCAACGTCAATTTACGAACCCGCGACACGACAGCAACAAATGAAATCGTAAGTATTTTTGTTTTCATCATAAGTGCAAAAGTGTTTCAGAAGAGACTCAGTGCTTCGCGAACCAGTTTCCTTACGTCCTTAGGAAATACTACCAGATTGGTTTCCTAGGTAGAAGAGTTCTCACTACCAGATAGGAGAAACTTTTTCCGTCGTTGGGAGTACTACCAGATAGGGCCCACGACACCCTTAAAAAAAACAAAAGTGATCAACCTGATGTCACAGAGACAAAAACAGCCATAAAAATTTTATGAAAAAAAAACTGAAAGGTTTGACCTACCTAGCTTTAAACAATCTGAAACAGATAAAAGCAAAATGGAAGCAATCACCGAAAAATTAATCGAAATGATGGGAGCAATTAACTCCTTACAAAACCAGTATGCTGAGTTGGCTACTTCCAACGCCACAGGCGCAACTCAACATAAAACATTTGACTTCAGAATCCCGGATCCTATCAAATCATTACCGACATTCGAAGGTAACCGGAAGCAACTAGCGTCTTGGCTAAATACGGCCGAAAATACCCTCGCCCTCTTTAAGGACCTAGTTCCTGCGTCAGTGTACGCAATGTACATGACAGCCATAACAAATAAAATTACAGGAAAAGCAAAAGACATTCTATGCCTTTCCGGAAACCCGCAAACTTTTGAGGAAATCAAAGAAATTTTGATTTCTTCCCTAGGTGATAGACAAGAATTGTCTACATACAAATGTCAACTTTGGCAAAATAAGATGCAAGATGGAATGAGTATACATAAGTACTACTATCAAACAAAAGAAATTGTGCAGAACATTAAAACCCTAGCCAAACAGAATGAAAACTACCGTTCCCACTGGAACGCAATAAATCTCTTTATTGACGAAGACGCACTAGCCGCGTTTATCGCCGGGCTACGCGGAAGCTACTTTGGACACGCACAAGCAGCTCGTCCAAAAGACATAGAGGATGCCTACGCATTCCTATGCAAATTTAAAGCTACAGAACAAAACGCGAACATTGCAAAAACCAATCAGACTCCAGTAATTAGACAAAGCTATAAAAAATTTTCTGGCGATAACCACAACAAACCTCAAGGAGCTAATTCCGAACGAAAATTCCCACAAAAGAAACAGGACTCTACAGAACCCATGGATGTTGACCATTCCATAAGAAGCAAAGCTTCATACAGGAAACAGTTACACAATAACGAAATACCCACAGAACCCGAATCTAGCGAAAGCGAAGATGAAGAAGAAGAAGAAAACACAAACGAGGTAAATTTTTGTCAAGCCATGAGAGCCAGAATAAGCATATAATATCAAAAAAGAAATACGATTACCTCCCATACCTAACAACTAAAACCGGACTCAAGTTTTTGATCGATTCTGGTGCCAATAAAAACCTTATTGAACCAGGAATCTTGGAAAATGCTAAAACTATCCGTGACGTAAAAATAAGCAATTTAATGGGAACCACAGTTTTAGGAGGTTCCGGAAAACAAAATTTTTTAGGAAAAAATATTCCCACACAGAAATATTTTGAAATCAAATTTCACCCATTTTTTAACGGACTCATAGGATCCCAGTTCATGGCGGAAAACAAAGCTGAACTTAGCTACAAAAAGGGTACAATTTCCATTGCCAATATAAGCATTCCTTTCAAAAAATATTACCCCAATAAAAAAAAAATTCACCACGTGGTCACCATGCCTACAAACAGGGAAGGTGAATGGGTAGTTTATGAACCCACACCACTAAATAAACATTTTACCGTAGAACCTGGAATCTATAAAGCAACCAACAATACAACAACTTTCATTGTAACAACCAGTAAATCAAATACTTAGTCAACAACTTTGAAACAGTAACCCCCCTACCTATAGAATCGGTTTCAAGAATTTCAAACACAATACTGGACGAAATTATCCGAACAAATCATTTATCTTCTTTAGAGAAAGATGAACTGTTTCAAACCATCCTTGAAAACCAAGAAGTTCTTTTAAAATCAGGCGAAAAATTATCATGTACATCAGGTGTCAAACACAAAATTCCTACAACCGATAATTTACCCGTGTACACTAAATCATACCGTTACCCCCATGCTTTTCAAAATGACGTCGAAGATCAAATTAATGAATTGCTACGAAGCAGCATAATAACGCATTCGACTAGCCCATATTCCTCTCCTATAAGGGTAGTCCCCAAGAAAATCGACGCATCAGGGAAAAGAAAAATTAGAGTTGTTATTGATTACAGAAAATTGAACGAAAAGACAATAGAAGACAAATTCCCAATCCCTCAAATGGAAGAAATCTTAGACAGTCTAGGTAAGTCGACCTACTTCACTACTCTAGATCTAAAATCTGGATTCCACCAGATTGAAATGGATTATAAGGACAGAGCAAAAACAGCCTTTTCGGCATCCCAAGGACATTTCGAATTTATTCGTATGCCCTTTGGATTAAAGAACGCACCCGCTGCCTTTCAACGTGCAATGAATAATGTTCTAACAGGACTAATTGGAAACATCTGTTTTGTATACCTAGATGACATAACCATCACAGGTGAAGATTTGCAAACACATTTGAAAAATTTAAACACAGTTTTACAAAGACTTTCAAAATTCAGTCTCAAGATCCAGTTAGATAAATGTGAATTTTTGAGAAGAGAAACCGAATTTTTGGGACACATCATCACTCAAAAAGGTGTAAAACCAAACCCAGATAAAATAGCGAAGGTCATTGATTGGCAACTACCAACCACTCAAAAACAAATAAAACAATTTTTAGGACTTACCGGATATTATCGCAGATTTATTAAAGATTATTCTAAACTAACGAAACCACTTTCGAGATGTTTAAAGAAGGATGCCACAGTCGATACTCAAAACGAGGAATACAAAAAATCATTCAACGATTTGAAACAAATTATTTCATCTGACCAGTTTTTGGCCTACCCATATTTTGAACGACCCTTCATTTTAACTACAGACGCAAGCAATTACGCTTTAGGCGCAGTTCTTTCACAAATCCAAGAAGGAAAAGAAAGACCAATCGCATTTGGAAGCAGAACATTGAATACAGCTGAATTAAAATACTCCACTACCGAAAAAGAAGCGTTAGCAACTATTTGGGCCATTCAAAAATTTAAATGTTACCTATACGGCCACAAATTCACCTTGGTCACAGACCAGAAACCACTCACCTTCATAAAAACATTCACAAAAAAATCAAAAATCTTCCGATGGCGATTGGAATTAGAAAACTTTGACATCCGATACAAGGAAGGAAAAGCAAACGTGGTAGCCGACGCGCTAAGCAGGAAAACGGAATTATCCACAGATACAATCACTAATAAACCTCCCTCTATTTCAGAAACCCAAGAAAAAGGAGAAGAAATTCATCACAATGGAACAACGGAGAAAATTGATATTAACTTTGAACAATCATCCTCTATTTCAGAATCCTTCCAACAAAATAACCCATCACCAGATACTAATTCCGATTCCCAAACCCAACATTCCGCTAGTACGTCAGACGACTACTACATACATTTTTCCGAAAGACCTATAAATTACTATCGAAACCAGATAATTTTCAAACAAGCAAACATAACAACAGACATTACGGAAACACCTTTCGCTAATTTCAATAGAGTAACAATTTGCAGAAATAACTTCGACGAACTAACAATATTAGACTCTCTAAAACGCTTTCATAACAACAAGCAGACCGCTATAATGGCCCCAAACGAACCCACAATTTTAATCATTCAATCAGTATACAGACAATATTTCAACCAACATGGACATTTTGTTCTAACCCATCTCCAGGTCGAAGACGTTACTAACGAACAACGACAAGACATTATCATAAATAGAGAACATGAACGTGCTCATAGAGGCATCCACGAAGTCCATAACCAACTAACAAGAAGCTACTTTTTCCCTCGTATGCTAGCAAAAATTAAAACACTGATTAACCTCTGCAAGGTATGTAACCTACACAAATACGAGCGAAAACCCTATAACATAAAAATAACACCCCGTCCAATTGAAACAGCCCCTTTTGATCGAGTCCATATAGACATTTTTGGCATAGACAAGCATAACTATCTAACACTTATATGTGCTTTCTCAAAATTCCTTCAGATGATCGAAATTCCTTCCAGAAATTTAATTGACATCCGTAATGCACTTTCCCAGTATATTAGAATATTTGGCGCTCCAAAGAAAATTATCTGTGACCACGAAACAACCTTCAGAAGTCTTCAACTTCAAACTTTTCTTGACAATCTAGGATCACAATTAGAATTTGCATCATCTTCCGAAACTAACGGTCAAATTGAGCGTACACACAGTACAATAATAGAACTTATCAACACAAATAAGCACAAATTCAAAGACCTCAGTTCTCCAGAACTTATAAATATAGTCACAGTTTTGTATAATGATTCAGTGCACTCTGCAACCGGTTTCACCCCGAACGAAATTATTTTCAATAGAACTAACAATAGAGATCCAGAACAAATCATACAAAATACACACAATATTTTGGAAAAAGTTAAACAAAACCTTCATAATGCTCACAAAGCCATGCAAAAATATAACGACAAGAAAGAATCCGCTCCAAAAATAGATACAGGCAAATTACAGGGAATTAGGAAAAAAACTAGATCCCAGATTCAATAAGAAAACATGTCTGAAAACTAACGCCAAACCGTCACAATAGAGCGAATTATCAAAAGAAGTAAAACTAAATAGGACGTGTGACAATAAAATTTTATTTTTTTTTAAATCAGTTTTTGGCGTTCCATCCATTACTATATATATATATATATATATCCGGAACCAATTTTAAAACATAAAATTTAAAACAATAAATTGTAGTATAGCATGTTTGTTAAACACCATTGTGAGAGGCACTTGAAACAAAAATAATTTCGTATAATCTAAATTATTTATTTTGTGTAGGGGAATGGTGTGGCATGTGCTTTGCGAGGTTGCAAGGTGTGGCATGTGTTTTGCAAGAATGTGCAAGCAGGTTGATGGAACAAACAATTATTTTCCCATGCCAAACTGCTTGCGCATCACATAGCTATCTATGGTGCGACTTGGTGCGCGTGCAGGTTGATGGCATCAAATTATTTTCGCACGCTATCAAACTGTTTGCGCATCGATTTTTGGGCGCAAAGCTTCCCACGCTTTCCAGCTTGGCGACTGCCAACACATGAGTTCCCGACTGGAAAATCGAAGGTTTCAGGTGTCTCCCGTAGGCTCTATGTAAAAGATAAAAAGCGTAGAATAAACGACAGAACGGGCATTCGTGATCAGACTAAAAAGCAGAACAGTGTTAAGTGTTTTACTCGAGTGTCATCCGAAATGAGATGAGAACAGTCTACGTAACATATTGTCATACTGATATCACAAACGAAATGGATGAAGAGATGGCTAACGACGACTATTCTTATAGTGAATGTGATGAGCCGGATGATTTAGATTTCTCTAACATGCCGGCAATGACTTTGTCACAAGGTTTGAGATTGTGAGCAATAGAGACGAAACAATCGCACCGCTCCATAAATGCACTGTTAGCTGTGTTAGGTAAAACCACCTCTCACGTCCTGCTGAAAGATGCCAGAACGTTGTTGCACACTCCGCGTAATCCAGCGGCAGCGGAGATTACAGAAGTGTCCGGAGGACAATTGTGTTACCAGGGAATAGCGAAAAGCCTGCTATTCCGGTTCATTTTCAGCAAACTCACACAGGATGCTACCAAATTTGAGCTGGATTTCTCGATAGACGGGCTACCACTTTTCAAAAGTTCATCCACTCAATTTTGGTCAATTTTAATGAGAGCATACGGAATGCCCAAAGTACCCGTAATGGTTGTGGCAGTTTTTTTTTTCGATGATTCTAAACCACAATCTGTGTAAGAATACCTGCGAGAATTTGTGATGGAGCTGAATGATCTCTCTAAAAACGGAGTAATGATAAACGGTCGTATGATTGCGGTTGCTGTACGAGCAGTGATAGCAGATTCACCTGCCCGAGCGTTTCTCAAAGATAATTGGTTCACTAAAATCGTATATAACCTTGTATTAACTTTGATTCTTTTTACCATCAGGTGTTTTTCTTTTAACGGGGCTCTTGGCTGTTTTAAGTGCACGAGTGTTGCCAAAAAGGATCCAATAACGAGGCGGATGTATTTTGACGGCGTAAGGGCTACAAAACAAACAGATCAATTGTTCAAAGCCAATGAGTACCCTTTACACTGCAAATGCTCCACTCCTTTGACCGATTTGGAACAGTTCGATGTTATTAAAGACGTCATAGTGGCAGATTCCCTTCATCTCATCGACTTCGGCATAATGCGCAAATTGATGGACGGCTGGATGTGCGGAAATTTGGGAAAGCATAGGAAATGGTCTGCCGAACAATGCAGTCAAATAACGAATTTCCTCATACAAATGCAACTGCCGTCAGAAATACATCAAAAGATGCGAAGTTTAAAGTCCATCGCGAATTGGAAAGCCTGTATTGTGCAATTACTTTCCTGTCGTCTCCAGTCTATAAAAAATATTGGCAGTTTGCAGGACAACTGTAAGACAAGTTTGTCGTAGATTTCAAACAAGTTAACGACAAAAGCTTGGTCTCCAGTAATGTTCACAACTTGCAGCATGTTTTTGAAGATGTAGAGCAATTTGGACATTTAAGCACAATATCTTCCTACCCTTCCGAGAAGTGATTTGCACCTTGTGCGGCATGGGTGGAAGAGTTTGGAGCAAGTCATCAATCGCCTGATGGAGGACAAGCTGAACAATATCGCTAAGGAAAATATAGAGCCAACGTTTCCATTGTTGAAACTGAGAGGAAACGAAGTAACAGCACATATTACACCAGACTTCTTGTTAAAACGAGATAGCCGCAATCAATGGTTAATGCTTAAGGATTTAATTGTTGTTCGATATCATACAGCAAGCAATACAGACAGAATCAGAGGTTGTAATATTTAGTTCACAACGAGAAAGTTTTTCGTATTCATGTTCATCATACTACATGAACGTTGCAACAGGTGATTTTGGAAGACATTTTAGATGGTCATATCAAAATAACTGTATCAGATATTAAGTGCAAACTAAGTGCAGTTAAGTTAACCGTTAAAACACTCATGTTCACCCCACTCATACATATACTAACAGAATAAAAAAACATATATATATATTTTAACAAGCGGATGAAAATTTGATTCATGTATTTGATGTATGTATTTGAAAATTTGAGAATGTTAGCATGTTATTGTATGTTATTGTATGAGAAATTAGAATGTAAGTACATATGAAATTATTACAGATAACACGTTGTTTAACATCCTATACTCCTGATGCAATCCTATCTTATCATGTATTCCAGCTAACAAACAATCCTATCCTAACTTATCATATCGAATGATTAGTATTACTACTAATTACTAATCAGTATTACTTTTTCACCATTTTTCATCTTTTTCAACTCGCTCTTTAGCGTGGGGCAACTTTTTGTAAAACGATTTTTTTTACAAATTCTTTATTTATTGTTTCGTACCTATTGGAACCTACAGAAGCGAATAAATTAATCAAATTTGTGTGTATTCGTAAAGGATTTTTTCCAGTTTTACCGTCTTCCGATGTTGAGGGCTGAGGAGTTCCGCGCCCTGTCCAACTACAGTTGGGCAAAAGTTCGCAATGGAACACGATATCCATAGCTTCATGCAACCTGTTCTCGCAATCCTAGCTTTCCATGTTTGCAACCAAAGATTTTTTCATGTTATCCACATAAATTGTATCTTCTCCTAACCGTTTTTCCATCGAAATCAACTCTTCTTCACATTGTTTTATTTGAACTTCAAAATTTGTGTACGCTCACGTCATAATTGTTTGTAGACATAACGGCAGCTATTCTGCAAGCATAAACATCACACTTTATATTTCACTTCTAAGGCCCCATTGTGTATTGTGTTCAATACCATCATTGGCAACTGCTCGAGACAGTTACAATGTACCTTACAGAATCGACGATCCAATCCAGCATCCCCCGGCAATCCGGCAGTGACGCCTATCTTGCTCACACTCTTCGAATCTGTGGTAAATGGACCACCCTGTGCCACGGCAACACCAACTGTCACTGGCTCTAGGATGATACGGCCGCTCATTCTCATCATATGAATCTTTCTTCCTTCCTTACCTGCAGTCTCGCAGCACATCGTTTCTAATAAAAGATTGTAAAACGGTGAAAATACTCGAACTACTACTTCCATACAGCAGCGGGTTTAACGGTACGCGTACTGAGCGGCCGCGGAGGGCCCCGAGCTAGCAAGGGGCTCCGAGCAGGTAAGGGGCCTCGAGCTAGTAAGGGCCCCGAGCTAGTAAGCCGTGCTGCCCGTCCTGGTCTTAATTTCAACACAAGATGCTCACAATCTGGATTTTGTCCAGACAGGTAAAGTTTACAAACACAATCATTATCAATGCATTACACGACACTTCTTTAGCCTGCCTATTGGTTTCAATGTATGGGAGTGCGAGGAACAACCAATTCATCATTTTGAACGCAAACATTTTTTACAAGAAGTCCCTTCTCCCGCTTTTCTTTTCGCTGTGTTCGTTCTACCTAGAGCCACACTGCAAAATGCACACTTTGTTCCTGTGTAAGGCAGTTACGACTGAAGCGAATGCTCTAATATGAGATTTTTCGTTCTGAAATGACTGAATAAACGTCTTTTGGGTGAAATTTAAAGTAAATTAATACGGAAAAAATGATAAAATTCTTGTCGATAAGATTGTATAAATTATAAATTATAACCTAATGCATAAATTTAACACAAAACATCTCATATGTACTTCGGAACGCATTAACCGCGTAATTCGTGACTGTATTCAGATGGAGAATGAACAATACCGGCTGGTGGAAGCTACTTGCGGTGTCTATGCTTACACACATCGATACTGTGAACGAATTTTGTACCCTTTTTGCTTTAACACATCGATACGAGCGAATTTGATGGACTCAAGCTCCATTAGCCATGAGTGTCAAACACAAAATGAACAGTATTTTTTTTAGTAGAAGAAAAATATCAATGGAAATAGTTTTGTTTTCAATTTTATTTGTAGTGTTATTTAAATCTATTAATAACTCATTTTAGATCGCATATGATTCGCTCGTGAATATTATTATAAATCAATTTATGCGAAAAAACAGTGAAAGAGAGTTTTACACTCTTGATAAAAACCGAAGTTTGACCAGAAGAGCATAGTGTTGTTTCTTTTACTGTGAAGGTGTATATTCTTGTTTAAGCACGTTGACTGCCATGGCTATCATTTTTTGACAGCCACCTTCATGTGAAATGCTCTGTCTGTCACCAAATGATAACAATGTGGCCATTGTGTGAATGAGAGGAATGCAGTTACAAAATTGTTGGAGAAACGCTTGGGAGCCAAAGTGTTAAGACATCCTGCGTTATTTTCTATCCATCGCCATACCAAAGTAAATCCAACACCACACCAAAGTTCACGGCAGTACTCTATGAAGCCAATCGTCATTCGATCCGAATTAAGTTGACATATACTTGTTTTAAACGTCTTTAATCAACTCTAAAACTTCTTTGGGTGTATGAAATTGTGTTGGTGTTCCTCAGCTGATTATTTAAAGGTAATTAAAGTTAGATTTATGATGTGAACTGATTGCTGTTTGTTATATAACACAACATATAAATAACAGTGATTTTTCAAACACAGAACTTTTGGGGATTGGAACTCTTGGAAATTGGAACGTGCTATTCCTCAGAATTGTAAAAAAAACTCTTATGTTCTCGTGCTTATAACTAGATAATTTTTTGGAGGTAAGTGATAGTTATTTTTATTTTACTTTAAGCCAGCATATTTATCAGTCACGCATCTTTGCTTCGTGGTGTTTACAGCACAACCGTAAGCCGCTTGAAGTGTAGTTCAACAACAAAAAAGAACCATTATGAAGAGATACCAAAGCGGCGCTGCAAAGCAAAGAAAAACAAAAAAAGATCAAGAGGTAGATATCAAGATAACAATCAAACCCTTTCAAACGTTAAAGGTGATAGCAAAGATATTAATGAAAATGCATTGCAACTACGTGAAACTGTGGAAAAGGGCACGAATGTACCAACTAGCTCCATAACTTATTCAGATATGTGCGTTCAAGAAATTTCAAGTGTTAGTACTACTGAAGCAGTGAATGACTTAGGTACCTACACAGTTATTGATAAAGCATTTTGGCCTTCCAATTTTGGAGACGAGTTTATTGAGCACGTCGTTCGAAATAAACTCAAAAACATTGGAGACATAACCACATCGAGAACATTATAAAAAGATAATGACGGTTCCTATCACAGGAGTCTAACAGTAGATCATTTTCAAAGGAAAAAACCTAATGGTGCTATTGAGGAAAGAACATTGTTGATATATTCTGCGACTACAAAATGTGCGTATTGTTACCCATGCAAACTTTTCTCGAAATCCTGTTCAAAACTTAAATCTGGGTTTAATAATAGGAGATCCGTTACTGCTGTGTTATCCGAACACGAAAGTTCAAAGGAACATATTTCATCAATGTGCAGTTTGTATAGAAGATCGTCAAAGCTGGAAAGAATTGATTCGAGCATAGTGCAGGAACTGGAGAAAGAAGAAGGATACTGGAAGGAAGTTTTAAAAAGAATCGTGTCAACAATTAAGTTATTAAGTCGTCTAGGCCTTGGATTCAGAGGACATGATGCAGGAAAATATTCGAATAGGAAAGGCAATTATATGACATGTTTACAATATTTAAGCGAGTACGATAGTTTCTTAAAAAATCATTTGAAAAATTTTGGAGGGCAAGGAAGTGAAAATGTAAGTTATCTTTCATATAATATTTGTGACGAGTTTATAGAGATACTTGGAGATTTTGTTAAAGCGGAAATTGTGGGAGAAATCAAATCTGCTTTGTATTATAGTATTGTGGTTGATTCAACACCTGATGTATCACATATATACCAAATAACTATTATTATCAGATATGTCTCTGCTTTAGGAAAAATAACAGAACGCTTCGTAGGATTTATTTCAACTCACAAACATAGTCCGTTACATTTAGAACAAGAAATTATCAATTTTTTAAGTAAACTAAATCTGGATATAAAACATTGTAGAGGACAGTCATACGACAATACTTCAAACATATCTGGAAAATACACGGGCCATTAAGGAACACTGTGCAAGTGCAGTTTTTGTACCATGTGCCAATCACTCGTTAAATCTTGTTGGTAATTATGCTGCAGAAAATTCTTCTGCAGCTGTGCATTATTTCTTTTTGTTACAAGAACTATTTACATTTTTTTCATCCTCTACCAATCGATGAAATAATTTATTACAAAAATTAAAATCTAAAAACCATGAAAGACCAATAACAATAAAAAGATTGATTGATACAAGATGGTCTGCTAGGGCTGATGCAGTTTATGCGATCAAATTAGGTTATAAGGACATAAAATACGCTTTAATTGAAATAATGAACACTCCAGACGAAAAAAAAGCAACTGTTCACGCGCATGACCATAGGGATTACCCATTATGATAGTTGGCTGGGTAGTAGAGAGCAACGTCACTAAAAAAAGAGAAAGAAGAAGACATAACAACAACCAACACGTGTGATCCGAGGAGAGAAAAATAAAATAGTGTAAAGTAAATTAAACATTCCGATTTCACCAGAACGGTGAAGAAAAACCACGTATCCGAACCAGCTCATCCGCTACAACATTTGGTCCTTCGAACCGGATTTGTGGATATATCCAAATCGGAGAGTTGCCGCAACTCGGAAGGAAGCGATCGAAGGATGTCTACCGATGCAAGGAAAACGGTGGTTAAGAAGGCTCAAGCACGAGTGGCTACGCTTCGTGCACGCTCGCAAATCCAAGCACTGGAAGACTTCATCGGACAGTTTGCCGACGGTGATGTGATCCAGGTTAAAGTACGCCTATCCCACCTGGAAACGTCATGGGCGGCCTTTGAAGCAGCAAATTTAAAGCTCGAGACGATGGAAGACGACGAATCGAATTTGTTGGAGCTGTTCAAGGAACGCAACGCGTTATTCGAGCGTTACTGCATGGCTAAGGGATTCTTAACCTCAAAAATACCACGTGAAATACCAGCACCGGCAAACGCACCAACCTCATCCGGATCATTGATTACGAACCTACGCTTACCTAAACTGGATCTGCCAACATTTGATGGTAACACTACGGAGTGGCTTAGTTTCAAGGATCGGTTTATCGCAATGATCGATGCTTCCACGGAGATGCCCCCTATCATGAAGCTTCAGTACCTGCTATCAGTGCTGAAGGGTGATGTTGCGAAACGATTTCAACAAGTGACGTTAGTGGCTGATAACTACGCAACAACCTGGCAGGCTCTTTTGGATCGATATGATAATGTGCGAGCCTTGAAACGAGAATATTTTAAGGCACTATATTCCATCCCTCCGATGAAGGGAAACTCAACGGAAGAGCTTCGCAGGGTGGCAGACGAGTTCACTCGCCTTACACAAGGGTTAAGCGCACTAGAGGAACCCATAC
>KB672935.1:1526891-1544840 GCA_000349145.1 Anopheles dirus | reverse complement strand
CTAGCACCTATCATTAAGCATAAAATAGAAATATTAAAAGAAAACCTCTCTAAAATCCAACCGATCAAGGAACAAAAGATCAAGAGAAGGAAAAGATGGGACGCCCTAGGAAGCGGTTGGAAATGGTTAGCCGGATCCCCCGACGCGAACGATTTGAGAGCCATTACAGAAAATATGAATGAACTAGTTACGAATAACAATCACCAAATAAGAATCAATGAACAGCTACAGGAAACAGCAAATAACTTAACTAACATTATAAAGCATGCAAATATCAAAGGCAATCTTAGCATCAGCAAAATTTCAAAAGAATTAAATTTCGTTCAACTTTTGTTTGGATTAGATATAATGAACCACGAAATAGAACAAGTAAGACAAGCTATCATTTTCTCAAAAGTAAATATACTAAACACTTACCTTCTAAGTAGCGAAGAGGTAAAACTAATCACAGAAACAATAACCCATCAAGGCGTCACAGCTGAACTCATTGACAAAATCCTGGCGTTCGCATCGACTTCAGTGGCAACGAATGAAGACGTCATTCTCTACATCATCAACATCCCCAACTTCGGCGAAACTGTCTACGACGTTCTCCATGTTGAACCGGTCATCAGCAATAATGAACGAATCTTCATCCGCGGCAACCTGTACCTCCGTAACAAAAACTCCCTTCTTCTTCAAATTAATCCATGCTTCACCATCACGAACTTCACCGTATGCAGAAGGACGGATTTAAAAGACGTCTCCGATGATATGTGCATCGCTAACATCCTGAGAGGACAGAACAGCTCCTGCTCATACGAAACAGCCCGAAACCATCCACTAGTAACAGACATAGGAGAAAGCACTATCCTCCTAAACAATGTGAATGGTACACTACAAAACACATGCGGAGCAACGGACCGCCCGTTGATTGGTTCGTATATCATCCTATTTGAAAACTGCTCGGTATCATTCCAGAACATCTCATTCTCAAACAAAATTGAGAAAAGGGTAGATCAACCCTTCTTCACAGCCTCATCCGATCTTGCAATCCTCCGACTTCACACAATCGACAGAATAACAACGAATGAAACGCACCACCTTCACTTATCAAATTTAAGGAAGTTGACATATCTAGAGGACCACGCTACGACAACCAACTGGTTCCTAAGAGGTATTACCCTCCTCATTAGTATCGGAGTGATCGTCGTCATCTCCAAAAGATGTTCAAGGAAATCGCAAGAAGTCAGCATACGGATCAAAGAAGACAAAGTTCATTTCTATTCACCACCGACACTAGCCGATACCTACCGAAGCAAATGAACCAGGAGGTTCCCAAATCTAAAGGGGGGAGTAGTTACCGATGGAGTCACCTGGCAACACGCGCTGGACAAACAACAACCGGAAAACCTTACGCAGCAAGCACACGCGCCGGGAAGTCACCTGCATGGTCAGCTGTATGAGAGAAACCAGAAACCGGACGCATGCAGCAACTACCACAGGCGCCAGACAACCAGCAACCGGAGGCGCCGTGTCAACTAACGATGCCAGTTAACAAGTTAAACATTTCGTGAAAATAAATTTAGTTCGGTTCGAAACATCAACTGGAACGGATCAGTCTTTTTTTAAAAGCACCCGAAGTGAAAGATCCCGTAACTTGCATCTTGTGCCAAAGTACGCTTAGCATAGAAAATTTCAATGAATCGTAAGTCGATAGCAGACCTGTTGGACAGGGTACGAGCATGTGAAATAAAGAGCATCAGTGAAGGAATCTTCGCGAGAGACAAACAACAAAGTAGATGGCTGAAGTAGCCGCCGTATCGTACGTGCCTTACTCGAAAAGTGCCTCACTGTCTAAGGAGTTTAAACACATTATCTCTTATCAGCAAAAATATTGGGGCCTGCGAGGAGTCCGGTCAAGATCAAGTCCGGTACATATCGACTATTAAGAGCTTATGGCGTAAAAATGAAATTCCGGTGGTGGCATCTTTCGTGGCGGAGTTGTTCATTTCGGAAGAACGCCCCCGAACGTTGGAAACATTTTATGTCATTCCAAAGGCAAGAGCTTTGCTAAGCAGAAGTACGGCACTTCGATACTGCGTGTTACAACTTGGTATGGACGTTCCAGTGAAGGAATATGTAGGAAATGCCATATCAAGGCTACCAGGTTCAAGGTTACCAGGAGAAATTTTCATAATGTCGACCCAGGACTAGTCGCTAAGTTCAACGTTGCTCCCGTAATGTTCTTGTATAACAAAGATTTGCCTCCATCTCGGCACGTTTTCACTAGCATTCCGCTAGCATTTAGAAACGAGACAAATAAGAGATTGGACGATATTTTGTCTAACTGTATCATAGCACGAGTTACGGAAGAAATGGAAAAGTCATACTGTTGATCACTTTTAGTTGTACCAAAGGGTAAGAATGATATTCGCCTCGTCGTCGACCTTAGAGGTCTCAACAAGAACATCATAAGAATCCCATTTAGAATGCCAACACTAGAAGCAATCCTTTCAGAACTCAACGGCGCTTCGTGGTTTTCAACAATTGACCTGACCAGCGCGTTTTTCCACGTCGAGCTACACGAAGATGGCCGACACCTTACTTTTTTTTGCTGGAGATGGTACTGGGTGGATCCATCTCCAATAGGCATAGGGGCAGTACTGGTTCAATACGATAGCGTGGGAAAGCGTCGCATTATAGCATGTGCGGAGTTACAATCGCAGAGACGCTTATAATCGCAGAGAGCAAGTAACCTCACACTTAGAAGGAAGCTCTAGCTATCGTATGGAGCGTCGAAAGGTTTTCATATCACCTTATAAACAAAGAGTTTCAATAAGGCAGTTCTCGGAGACAAATGAATTCATTTTCAGTGGATCACATCGGATGGGTAAACGAGCAATTACTCGACCAGAAGCATGGTCACTTCGCTTATTTCCATACCAATTCACAATAGAACGAGTACCCGGCCATCTCAATGTTGCTGCTGCTTTTTCCAGACTAATTTACAAGAGGATAACGACCGACATGTTCTATACTTTTTAGACGCAGGAGCCATGAGTATATCGTGGGCAGAAATGCAAACAGCTTCGGAACATAATGAAGAATTAGTTGGAGTCAGATCTAGCATGCGTTCTGGTAGATGGCCCACTGTTATGTATGAAATACCCTGTGAATGTTCGCCACACCCTGTGTCTCAGCGTCAATGATTTTGACATATTTAGACGTGCGTTTTCGTAAGGCTAGTGGCACAGCTCCGACGCGGGTTATTTTGACGCGCGTTACTCTCGAATTTTGTATGGAATTCGACAACTTTCGACGTGAGTTTTTTTTTACGCGCGTCGTAACGCGCGGCAAAATCAAATCATTTTGATTTTGCCGCGCGTCGTTTCCTGACACTTATTTTGATATAAACGATGTTCGTCGAAATCAAAATTTGTTGATTTCGACGCACGTTACGTCGCGTGTCAAAGAAACGCACGTCGAAGGTTGTTAAGTCAAATACAAGATTTTAGAGTAACGCGCGTCAAAATAACGAGCGTCGGAGCTGTGCCACTAGCCTAAGCGTGCCTTTGGCTTCTTCTTCTTTTTCTTTTGTTCCTCGCTCTCTTTTGTGACGATTCTGTTAGCGGATAGACGTGTGTTATTGGAAGAATTAATAAAAGCGAATTTCGTACTGCAAATACAATAATTTTGGTGTCAGAAGTGGGATTTCCTCCTAAAAAAAAGTGAACGGTAATCAAGTGAGAACGGAAAAAGCTCAACTAGACAATGAAGCAATGCAACAGCTTTCTGCAATGATCGCGCAAGCTCTAAAAACCGCAATTGGCAACGCCAGCGGATTGGCAAACGGAGACAACGCTACTCCGAAAGCACCTACATTCTCACACCCACCTTTTCATGCATCCGACGGATCGACAGTCGAAGATTACTTTAACAGGCTGGAATGGGCACTCAAGCTGAGCAACATCCCGACTAATAAATACGCCGATTATGCGCGCGTCCACATGGGAACGGAGTTGAACAGAGGAAATTCCCTACGCAGACCTACGAAAAACGCTAGAAAACCACTTTGATCGCAAGAAGAACAAGTTCGTGGAGAGTGTGAAGTTCCGGAACATTGTGCAACAGAAGGGTGAAACGATTGCTCAATTGGTTCTAGGACTCAAACAAGGTGCTGCCTACTGTGAGTATGACAATTTTCTTGACAGAATGTTAATCGAACAAATGCTCCACGGATTAGAAGCACGAGATATCTGTGATGAGGTGATTGCTAAAAACCCTAGCTCTTTTAACGATGCTCTCGATATTGTACTAGGGCTCGAAGCCACACGGAACACTGTTCGTGAAATTTCCACAGCATCTCCAGTGACATCATCAGAAGCCACTCATAAGTTAGGTTATGAAAAACCACCAACAAAACGACAAAAAACGTTCCGCCGAACCGCACCCCACAAGCAGCAACCACCTGCTACACATTCCGCTTTCACACACGAACAACGACAATCCGCGTCAAAAACAGAAAAGAGCAACAATGCTGCAGCTACGCCCTGCAATGGTTGTGGTGGGCCACATTTGAGAAGTGTTTGTCGTTTCCGCAACGCTCTGTATAACACATGTAAGAAAATGGGCCACATCTCGAAGGTCTGTCGATCTGGTAGTACACCCCGCGATCATTTGACAGCTGATCATGTCCCTACGTATCATATTGATTCAGTGCAACCCATAAACTCAGTCCGAAACTCAGCTCTCACCATCAAACTAATGGTCGATGTCAACATAGATGGCAAGTGCACCAAAATGGAACTTGATACAGGCGCACCCTGCGGTATTATGAGCGAAACTACGTTACGTTCCATCAAGGCAAGATATTTTCTTAAGCCAACAGACAGGCAATTTACCAGCTATACGGGACACCGTATCAATTGTCTCGGTCGCTTACCGGTGAAAGTAAAAATAGGAGACGTAACGCGAAGGCTTAACCTGTATGTGGTATCTGGGAATACAGATTCACTCTTTGGTCGCGAATGGATTGCCAATTTCACAAAACAGATCGATCTCGGTAAATTGATAGATCCAAACGCAGGCTGTAAATTCCATCATTAGTTCCAAGCTCACACCAGACCGTGAAACTCAGTTGAATTCGCTGCTCGACAGTTTTGCTAATCTTTTTAGCGATGTACCCGGTAAATTGACAGAACCACCTGCGGCTGTTCATCTTAAACCCGATGCTACACCTATCTTTGCGAAAGCTCGAGATGTTCCATTAGCCTTACGCGACAGGTATGCTGGTGAAATAGAAAAAAAAAACTCAAATCTGGTTTCTACGAAAAGGTTGAATTTTCCGAGTGGGCTTCGCCGACCCACGTTGTAGCATAGAAAAATGGAAATATTCGAATCACGGGGAATTACAAACCGACGGTAAATTCCAGAATGATTATCGATGAATATCTGATCCCTAGAGTGGAAACTATTTTCAACCTAATGAAAGGAGCTACACTTTTCTGTCATTTACACATCACGGACGCGTACACTCACCTGCCAATAGACGAAGAATTCCGCAAGATTCTCACTCTCAATACTACTACACACGGGCTCATACGCCCTACTCGCGCAGTATATGGTGCGGCCAATATCCCCGCCATTTGGCAGAGACGTATGGAGACAGTACTACGAGGTTTAACAAACTTAGTGAGTTTTTACGATGACATAATTGTTTTCGCCGAAGATTTTGAAGCACTTTTAGTTGCCCTCTCTTCGACGTTAAGCCGATTACAGCAAACCGGACTCAAGCTCAATCGTTCAAAATGCGTTTTCGCTGTACCATCTCTAGAGTGTTTGGGACACCGCATAGATAAAGAAGACTTACATAAAAGTACAAAACACATTGAAGCAATTAGCAATGCACCGCGTCCATCGACACCTGAAGAGCTGCAACTATTCTTGGGCAAAGCAACGTATTACTCGGCATTCATTCCGAACTTGTCCTCTCGAACCAAAGTGCTACGTGACATGTTGAAGACAAGCAATTTTGAATGGTCTGTACAAGCCGATGAGGCATACCGCGATGTAAAGCAGACAATATGCAATATGAGAACCTAATATATTCTTTCTCACCGTCTAAGTAACGGCACAGAGCGTCCAATCGCCTATGCCAGCTGCAGCTTATCGAATACATAACAACGATACCCCATCATTGACAAAGAAGCGCTTGCAATCGTGTGGGCCACTAAAAGATTCTTTCACTACTTGTACGCACGCAAGTTCACGCTGATTACCGACCACAAACCGCTTACGCAAATCTTCAGCCCGGAGAAATCACTGCCCACTCTGTGCATAAGCCGTATGGCAAACTATGCTGACTACTTGTCGCACTTCAACTTTACCATCGAGTACAAGACAACTAGTCAAAACGCCAACGCCGACTACTGTTCCCGCATTCCAAGCACATCAACGCTATCCGATGTCAACAGCCTTTCTCTACACAAGGGAGGGAACCCGGAGGAAGACGAGTTTGAAAACTTTGTCTTGCATCTGATTCAGCAGTTGCCAGTACGAGCGGAACATATTGCGCAGGAGACACGTAAAGACCTCCACCTCAGGAAAATCATTCAAGAACTCGAAATGGGACGAAATCTTGAAAACGCTGGTTATAAAGCCCCGGAGGCTAAGTACACCCTGGTCGCGAACTGATTACTATTTGAACACCGAGTGGTTATCCCAACTATCCTTCGTCCAGCGATTCTGAACGATCTCCACGTTGCACACATCGGTATGGTGAAGATGAAATCTTTGGCCCGTTCCTATGTATATTGGCCCGGCATAGACTTGGACATCGAGCAAACAGCCAAATCGTGTCCGGAATGCGCAAGACAAGCGGGAGCCCCACCAAAGTTTAGTAGCCACCACTGGGAGTACCCGAACAATCCATGGGAAAGAATACACATCGACTATGCCGGACCTGTATCGGGATCGATGTTGTTAGTTGTCGTCGATGCGTACAGCAAATGGGTAGAGGTGAAAGTTACGCAAACAACAACAGCTTCTGAAACCATAGACATCCTAGACGGATTGTTTGCTACGTACGGCACACCAGTTACCGTAGTATCAGACAACGGGCACAATTTACATCCACCGAGTTCAAATCGTTTCTTCAACGAAGCGGGGTAAAAGTCCATAAGCTAGCAGCGCCTTATCACCCCTCCACCAACGGACAAGCGGAACGCTACGTTCAAACGGTTAAACGTTCTCTAAAAGCGATGAATACAACAAGCGCCAACCTGCAGTCTAATTTAAACCAGTTCCTGCAGCAGTATCGAAAAGTACAGCACACCGAAACAGGGGAGTCTCCAGCAAAACTGTTCCTGGGTAGAAACATATGAACACGACTTGACCAAGTTCGACCACGATATACGCACACCAGACTCACCGAGCAACAGCGAGCAGACTTCAAACCAAGTTATCGTACTTTCCATCCTGGACAGCAAGTCTACTGCTTATCCGACAACCCGCGGATGGATAAATGGATTCCTGCTACGGTACACTCCCGTTTAGGGGACATACACTATGACGTTATGTTTCGGGGAAAACATCTGAATTGTCATGTGGACCAGATCAGAGCTTTCCTGGGCAACCACCAATCAACAGGTTCATCGAACGAAGCTGAGGTTAGCCGAATTATGGAGAACATCAACGGCGACACTTCTACGGTGACAACCCAAGGACACATCGACGAGACAGCGGAGAAGTCTCTCAGGAAGTGTCTACGGATGGGATCGAGTCTTCCGGCTCAGAGCACGAGACGCCTCCAAGCAGCCCGATGCGAGATGCCCCACCTGCATTGCGCCGAAGCGAAAGGACACGCCGCCCGCCTTGTAGATACTCCCCGTAATTCCTCTTTAACACGTTGGCTGCCAAGCGTGTTTTGGCCGTATTGCCTACCAGGCCAAGCGTTTTTCCATACAATTTTGCTGGCTATCATTTTTGATAGCCATGGCCTGCTGGGAAGTGTAAGCGTGCTCCAACGCACGGTAGAACGGAGGCGGTCATAAGTTCAAACAAAATTCTATCTCGGATTGAGACTCCATTGCACTTATTACAAAGTCAAGTAGTTAGCGAAGTCAAGAGTATTTGTCAATATCAGACTCTGTTCTGACTCTGATATTGCTTTGTTCAAACTTGCCATCAATGCTTGTCTACAAAACTTGTTGGAACGTGAATTATGCAGAAAATGAGAATGTGTGGAGGAGCAACCGCAGAAAAATAGCAACTGCAAAGTTGTGTGTGCGCGTCTATCTAAATTTTCATAAGTTTAAATGTTGTTTTATTAGTACAGTTAAACAAGGTTCGACATGATATAAACCTTAATTCAAATAAACATTATTTATGACCGCGATTTGTTCCGGCACGCCTCATTGTGCAAAGCACACACGCAGTTGACTAAACAAACATACATCGACTGTGTGCAACTGCATCCGTTTCACTCGCACACTCGACACTCGTTAACATTTAGTGAGAGAGACAGAGCGTTTCACATGTGATTTACTCTACGAGAAATGTTCTGCAAAAATGCTTATAAAATTTATTTAAAAACATGGTTGCCAAAACCAACTACGAACTAAGTTTCACAAAAGGCTAATCTTTACAAATACCAAAGGATATGAAAATAAGAAACTTCGTTGTTGAGTAATAGCAGTTTGAAAATCATGTAAGGTGGCTATCAAAAATGATAGCCATGGCCTGCCAGGAAACATCACTGGCTATCAAAAATGATAGCCATGGCAGTCAACGTGTTAAGAAGTGAGGAAATGTTATGTATGTATGTTATGTATGCATTGCGATATCAAGGAAAAACCCACAGATTCCTCTATCAAGTCGTAAACTACCAGACGGGCCCTGGGATATACTGCAAATTGAGTTTTTGTCCCTTCATGGCTGCGGTAGAGGAGATTTTTTTTTATAGTCGTTGATACATATTCCCGTTATCTACACATTTAAAAAATGAGAGCAGCAGACGCTAAAGGTACTAACGCATTATTAAGTAAGGTTTTTTTCAGTTTGGGGCTTACGCTTAATCATGCAAAGTGATAACGGACCACCATTCCAAAGCTCGGAATTCATATAATGTTGGGAGGCTAAAGGGGTAAAAGTGAGGAAATCCATTCAACTGAGTTCACAAACAAATGGGGCCATAGAACGACAAAATCAAGGAGTCATAAAAGCCATGGCTGCAGCAAAATAAGAGAACAGGAATTCGAGAACAGCCATGGACGAGTACATATATACTAATAATACACGGCGGCATCACTCTCGGCTAGGTGTCACTCCGTTCGAGCTACTTTTGGGTTGGCGGTACAGAGGGACCTTCCCTTGCTTATGGGACGCCAAGGATCCTCTCGATCGTGTGACTGTACGTGAAGATGATGTAGCGGCCAAACTAACAAGCAAGCAATTCGCTGACAGGCACCGAGGAGCAACGGAAAGCCACATCCGCGTGGGCGATCGTGTTGTGGTTGCAATCCCACAAAGAACAAAAACTAACCCAACGTTTACTAATGATGAGTATACCGTTCTGACCTAAGAGGGTGCGAAAGTAGTAGTTATGAGTGACACGGGTGTAAAACTTACAGAAACGTATGTTAAGCAGACACAAGTTATTATGTATTATACGCCATAGGATAATGAGGAGGATTCAGAAGAATTGCCCCAATCAATGTTAACGTCATCTGACACGAGTTACGAAAGAGAAAACTAAGGGAATAGATAGATCTAAAAGGAGTGAACGGATGCCGGATAATTTTAAAGACACGGTAATGAATCACATCACATAATTATCTCATATTTTGTACCAAGTTCATTTTTGAAGATACGTAATCAAACTTAAATGTAACACCATTCCCGTGAACACCAACAGCTCTAAGATACGATAATAGGGAGTAGGAAAAAGGAAAGGCGTAGGGGTTGAGACATAAATAAGTATAGCTAATGAAAAATGCTGAACAACGGTTTAGATTATATTGACGAAAAAAAAATTTAAGCGTAAAGGCTATTTAGGTTTCGAGCGAATTTTAACGATAATTAATTATACATTTAAAAATGAGACGAAATAGAAGGAGAGGATTCGAAAAGAAGATCGACGAAGAGACAGGCGAAAAACGTAAACGTGGGAGCGGGGAATTGGATAGCAGGAAGGGACCGTGAGTCTTGTGGTTGACCGCATAGAGAAAGGCAGCGAGAAACAGGAAAATTAAGAAAAAATGTTTAAAGATCACGACAGTACGCATCGCGGATGTTACCACCTCGACCACGTTCTTCGACAACACGCAACTCCTCTCCATCGCCAATTTCGCGAAGAGGCAACCGGGACAAATCGATCGGTGTTCGATCGATTCGAACGCGATCTCAACGGAGAGTAGTCATCCCACTTCGATACCGATGACTACCTTTGTTGGCTGCGTTGCTACCCTTTTCGAACTGCGATGCCACCCGGGTTAGACTACAGCGCAACCTGTATGTCGAATTACTGACTTTACCCAATCAGCAGACGGCCACCAAAAACTGTAGATTTTTAGGTGAAAAATCACCGGATTTGATAACATGTCACCGGAATTTTGGTAGCAAAAATAGGTTGTTCGAGGGTCGAATGGAAGTATTTATACCATCAGGAGCGGCATCTGTTGCAAGCTTCTGAAAACAAAAAGCTAAAAAAGCACACCTCCTCCCTGTTGAGATGTGAACTCAAGCATATAAACTAAATACAACCGTGTAAACTGTTGAGATGTGAACTCATGTATATGAACTAAGTTCTGTTATGATATCACCTTGTTGTCGCGATTTCACTATGCAGTGTGTGAGCCAATCTGGAACGTTAAATCGAATGACGTCTTATTTTCCTCCTCTCTTTCCTTTTACAGGATTGTTCATCCATTCTTGAACATCACAGCTCCCACAGTTAGAAGAAATCGTCCCATTCAATGTTGAAATCCTTCCAACTATTCTTGAAGTTGTTATACTGTATAGTTTAAAGACCAACTATAACCGTGCAAACTGTAATTATTAAAAAGGAATTCGAGTTTGTTGCGCATTACCACCCAAGCTAAGCGAACGTGTTTAATTGTGTGTTCCCTTTGAAGTCTATAGCAGCAATTCAACAGGTTATGGACCCAGTTGCCTAGTGTTGTGTCATCAAAGATTTGTGGTTTATTGCAAATTAGTTGCAAGGATATCTTGTTCATACGAACAAAAGACAAGTGAGGATGGAGTCATTTTGTGTAGCTGTGACAATGCTAACAAACGACAATTATCAGACATGGCGGTACAAAATCGAAATGCTGCTGAAGAAGCTGAAGCTGTGGTATGTCATTTCGGATGCTAAACCCGAGAACCCATCCCAACAATGGGTGAAGGACGGCGTGAAAGCAAACGCAACCTTAGGTCTTCCCATCGACGATGATCAGATTGGTCTGATCAGAGAATGCACAACGGCGAGAGATTCGTGGAAGGCACTGGAGATGTATCATGAGAAGGCATCGGAAATCTATCCGCTCAAAAAATTGACGCTTCTTCAATTTGGCGAGATAAGGAATATGGAGGAACATTTACGAAAGTATTTCGATCTGGTGCATCGTATTGCTGGTTCGTGCGACCCCTTACCGAAGAAATAGCAAGTAGCGATGCTATTGTGCTCACTGCTGTAGAGAAGTTCATATCATAAACAGGGCAAGGAGCGTCGCATAACAAAAGAGCGAGAGAGGGAAATATGATGACAAGGGAGGATCGAGGCGGATTCGGAAGGTTGGGTCGGCCAGTAGCTGGTGTACCGGAGTGACGAACGGACGAAATAATGATTCTACAATTGACGCAGCCGGTATCGAGAACGAACGAACGAAAGGCAACGAACTGCATTAGCAAAGATGGAAGGAGAACAATGGCCTTTGGCACCGTTCATTGAGGCAGCAGATGAGTCGGATTTTAGACGAGAATGGGAGGAGTGGCGCAGAGCGTTCGAGCTAATAGCAAAGCTAAAAGGCGTAGAGGCACAAGATCACTTGCTGGCGAACATGCTTGCTCGTGGTGGCCGCGGCCTCCAAATAATTTTCTTTAATTTGACACCAGTTCCAGGAGAAGTGGTTCCGCAAGTAAAAGTTCCATTTAAACGGCAAGAAACATCGGTATACGATAACGCCGTGAAACGTTGAAATAAGTTCTTTCATGGAAAAAGAAACGAACGTATAGAACTGGAAGTGATCCGATATTTAAAGCAAGCAGACGATGAAACGTTTTACCAGTTTTTGCTGAGGTTAAGAGAACAAGTAGTACGTTGTGATTTTGTTGAACGTACGCCAAAAGAAATCCTACATCAAATTACTATCGTAGCTATGGATGAGAAAGTTCGAGATAAAGGATTGGAAGATACCATGGGACTGGATGATCTCATCAACTACGCTACTAATCGGGAAGTGCTGAAAAGAAAAAAACGCACGTCTTCAAGGGAGAAGACAGTGCGTTGGATGTTAATTATGCTGTGGAAACTAAGAAGCCATCCCCAGGAAACGATTATTGACGAAATTGTAGAGCAGAACAGCATAAATTGGAGAGGAGAACAAAGGCATACATAGAAGAGATTTCAAGTCACACAAAGCAAAGCAAAAGAGAGAAACCGAGTCCTCGCTTCAATGTTGGCTGTGTGGTGAAGGGCATCATGCCAGAAAACGTCCACATAAGAGCCATAAATGTCGTCAATGCAACCAGTATGGGCACAAGGACGGATTTCCGACGGAAATATAAGAATATGTGGTGTCTATTCCACAGGCCTTAACAATGCGCTGATGTCGCACCAGTACCCGTTACCTCTTCCAGAGGATATTTTTGCTAGCCTAAGCAACTGTGCAGTATTTAGCCAGCTGGACCTGTCAGACGCATTTTTACAAGTGAAGGTAGATGAAAAATGCCGTGATCTTTTAACAGTAAATACTCATCGTTGGCTATACAGATACAACTGGTTGCCGCCAGGTGTGAAAGCTGCGCCTGGGTCGTTCCAGCAATTGATAGACACAATGGTGGCTGGTCTGGCTGGAGTAGCTGTTTATTTAGACGACATTGTGGTAGGTGGAAAAAATATGGCAGATCACGATGCTAATCTTCATGCAGTGTTGGAGACAATTCAGAAGTACGGGGTTACGTTTCGTGCTGAGAAAGGCCATTTTCACAAGTTCCAAATGAAGTATTTGGGTCATCTGCTAGATATGAAAGGGTTGCGCCCAGACCCCGAGAAGATTAGTTCCCCGGGGCGATCAACTATTATGGCAAATTTGTTCACAATATGCGCATGTTACGGCAGCCTCTGGACGAGCTGTTGAAGGAAGAGAGATCTTTTCAATGGGCGTCACAATGTCAGCAAACTTTTGAGCAATTCAATAAGATTTTGTCTTCGGACCTTCTGCTGACGCATTACAACCCACGGCTCGAAATCATCGTTTCAGTGGATGCGTCATCTATAGGCGTCGGTGCTACAATATCGCATAGGTGGCCAGATGGGAAGATAAAGGTAGACCCACATGCATCGATAGCGCTCACAGCAACGGAGCAGCGGTATAGCCAACCTGATCGCGAGGGACTTGCAGTTATTTTCGCCGTCGAAAAGTTCCACCGAATGCTTTTTGGGCGACATTTCTTGTTACAAACTGAGACTCAGCCTCTAATACAAATAGTCGGAGCAAAAAAGGGCATACCAACATACACCGCGATCGTTTCGCTCTGACGTTGCTGCTTTACGATTTGAAGATCGAGTATGTTCAAACCGATAAATTCGGAAATGCTGATGTACTCTCTCGCCTAATAAGCCGACATGAGAAGCCAGAACATTATTATGTGATTGCCGAACACAAAAACATTCAATCACACATTCAATGTGAAACATTCTTCTTTTGTGTAAAACACATTTTCCTTTGTCAATTATCAAACAATTGTCCTTTGTTCACAAAAGCAAGTACCTGAAAGTAGTATACTGTACGATATTTGCAAGAAAAACAAAAGACATGCGTAAAGCATGTCTGTGCGTGGATGATTATCCGACAAAAGATATTTGTGAGCGATTAAATCGGTTGATTATGTGCTTTAGATGTGCCACGGCGCCTTCATTTTACGGCACGTCAATATCACTTAGCGGAAAGACAATGTTTATTTGGCAAAACCATGTAGTTTAAACGTTGTTAAAGTTAATAAAATATACTACGAGCGACAGCTCAACAATATTTGCTTATTGTTTTGATGTTGTCTTTGTTCACATGCTTGAGTGATAAAGTTGATATGCGTGCTTAAGGGAAAAGAGTGAGGAACAGTGTTGATGCATGATCCAAAAGAATCACTCACTCACTCAATCACTGTCCGCCACACACGTATTTTTCACCCGCTCCTCGATTCAAAGAATTATCGATTAGTTATATCGCGTGAATCGCCGTTGGGAACTATCACCTGTTCGATCCTGATCCGTACGATATCCTCTTATCTCCGCTTCACCACAAGATTCGCGAGTGCTTTGCATTTTTATCCGTCGTTATCCACAACTAAACCGGCCTCTAGTTCGTTATTATGGCTGACGTGTGCTTATCATGTGTGCGTGCCGCATCGTCCGAGGATCACACTTACTTGTGCGACGGATACTGTAAGCGCTGGGTCCACCGCTCGTGCCTGGGAGTTAACAATGTGGTGGTAAAGGAGTTAACCATGGACAAATCACAATTCCTATGGTTGTGCCCACAATGCTTCGTCCTTCGTCGCAACGGCCACACGGTGGCGATTTCGGAAATGACCGCAGCGCTCGATGAGCTTAAGGCGCAGCTGACGGCTGAGTTCTCATCACGACTTGATGCAGCTTCGGAAACATTGAAAAGCACATTGATCGCATCCTGCGATCAACAAAAGGAAAAACGATCTTACGCACACCCAGTCCCTTCTGCATCGCACATCAGAGCTTCACAAACACAATCATCATCAAACACTCCAACAACCGACATCACGAATCCTGCTAAACGTCGTCTAGTGGACCGCTCCCCGCCTTTCCTACCGGCGCCTGCATCCTCTCTTCTGTCTGGCACTGCACCAATCGCAACAGCATCTCAGGCCGCTTTGTTGCTTCCTCCTGAAACACCAAAGTTTTGGTTGTACCTGTCTCGCTGCAAACCTGCAGCGTCGATCAAGGAGGTGCAGTTATTTGTAAAAGAACAAATAGGCGTTGACGATGTCTCCGTCACTAAATTGATGCCAGCAAACAGAGAACTCAGCACTCTGACCTTTTCCTCGTTTAAGATCGGTATGTCGCTTGAGCTGAGGGAAAAGGCATTACTACGTTCATCTTGGCCGGTAGGCACAGTTTTCAAAGAATTTATAGATCGGCGCACTCAGAACACCGTTCTACCAACATTTACAGATCTCTCACCCCTCGCACATCACGAAGCCACCTTCATCACTTCTAACACCACCACTACCGAAGAGTGTGACAGGACGCCTCTCACCACCACTGCAAACAACACACATTGCACGACTGTACCGAATAATCAACTACAACAATAGCCCTATCCTGCATCTTCACCGATTCAACCTCCACAATCGTATCCTTTGCGTGTTTATTATCAAAACGTGAGAGGTATTCGAACGAAATTAACCGATCTCCGACTCTCTCTCTCCACCGATAGTCATGATTAAGTTATCCAAACTGTCGCTATATGTTGGCGTTATTTACTTACCCCCTGACCTTAGTGTTAACGCTGGAACCCTCGATTCACTCTTACGCTCAATATTTGAAGT
Organism: Anopheles dirus; assembly: GCA_000349145.1. Classification (NCBI taxonomy): domain Eukaryota; kingdom Metazoa; phylum Arthropoda; class Insecta; order Diptera; family Culicidae; genus Anopheles; species Anopheles dirus. The sequence continues at coordinate 1,529,054 of KB672935.1, read as the reverse complement.
GAAGTTGCGCATGAAAGAGAATGACTTGCTAATTCTTTGCGGCGACTTTAATCAGCCCTCTTTACACTGGTTGCCTTGTAATAACTATTTTATCCCTTCGCTTGGGACTTCTGCTTCTACCCATTTTGTCGACGTTATTAATGAGTGCGATCTCAGACAAATTTCAGGTGTTTTAAATTCGATCAATAGATAGCTAGATCTTATCTTCACCAATGAAGCGGCTGAGTTTTCCTCATCATCAGTTTCACACTTTCCATCTCCGCTTCTCCGAACTGACACATACCATCTTCCCCTTCATTTTAGTATTAACGTGCCTTCAGCTAGTTTTTCCTCTAACTACAGACCGAGACGTGAATTTAATTTCCGTAAGTTAGACTATGTAAAGTTTCAGCAGCTTGTATCTGTTATCGACTGGTCGTTCTTAGACTCCCGAATGTCCATAGACGACGCTGTGGACCAATTCACCTCTCTAATTAAAGAAACTTTTCCCTTGTGTTGTTCCCTTTCCGTAGCGCATCGCTCTACTCCATGGTCCAACTCCTCCCTCAGATCGTTGCGTAGAGACAGAGCACGGGCATTACGCAATTTTCGTCGCACTCACTCGGATTTCCATCGCAGAGTTTTTAAATATGCTGCATCAGCATACAGGATATATAACCGTGCACAATATACTCTGTATTTAGGCAGACTCCAATCCCGGCTTCATTCACATCCCAAATCCTTTTGGTCTTATGTGAAAAACAACAAAAACTCCTCCTCCTTTCCCTCCGTTATGTCCTTAGGTTCTTCAACTGCTGATTGCGCGACCGACATCTGTTCTCTCTTTGCAGAGCATTTCGCTCATAACTTCTCTGTATCTATGGATGTATCATGCACTTCACCACCAGGAGTGTCTCACTCACCTGTTGGAAATTCACCCGTTTGTTTTTCTAGATTTATCGATGATGCTACATTGATCGGAGCTCTGAATTCTTTAAAACCCTCATTTTCACCCGGACCAGACGGCATCCCTGCCTCGCTCCTTAAAAAGTGTTGTTCCATTTTTGCTCCCATTCTAGTAAAATTATTCCATATATCTCTGTCCTCGTCATCTTTTCCTTCATTGTGGAAGCAAGCCTGGCTCGTTTCAATTCGCAAGAAAGGCAATCCAGCTTGCATCAACAATTATCGCGGTATTTCACTATTATGTGCGATATCCAAAGTTTTTGAGTCCATCGTCCATTATTACCTATTAAATTTTTCTCGTTCTATCATTATTCCCCAACAACACGGTTTTATTTCCCGTAGATCCACTTCCTCTAATCTTATGTGTTTTACGTCATTCATTTCGTCCCAACTCAAAACGGCATTACAAGTCGATACCATTTACACCGACTTCAAGTCCGCATTTGATCGTGTCTCCCATCACATCCTCCTTGATAAATTGTATCAAATCGGCATTCATCCGTCCTTTATTTGTTGGTTACGTTCTTTCTTGTCCAATCGTTTGTATTCCGTAAAATTTTGCTCTACCTTTTCTGTTCCTTTCTCTTCGGGCGCGGGCGTACCTCAGGGTAGTGTCTTAAGTCCCCTTCTATTTGTCCTGTTTTTGAATGATGTTAGCTCTGTATTACCTCCTGACTGTTTTCTATGTTACGCCGATGACCTTAAAATATTTTATCCCATCTTCTCCCCCCGTGACTGCGTTTCCCTACAAAATATCTTAAACAATTTTTCTACTTGGTGTAACCTCAACCTACTCTCTTTATGCCCCGATAAGTGTAATGTCATCTCCTTCACCCGATCTCGCTCTCCCATTGTTTATACCTATTCCCTAAACCTTCTACAAATTAATCGTGTGTGTCTTGTCAAAGATCTTGGTGTTTGGCTCGACTCTGGTCTTTCCTTCAATCACCATATTGAATCTTTAGTGAGCAGGGCCCGTATGAACCTTGGGGTTTTGAAACGCGTTGCCCGTGATTTCCGTGACACTTTGTGTTTAAAAACTTTATTTTGTGCTTTGATCCGATCGCTGTTGGAGTACTGCTCAGTGATATAGTCCCTCTCCACCAGGACCCATATCGACCGCATCGAGCGAATTCAAAGGTCCTTCACCACGTTCGCTATACGCAAATCAGTCGGTGATTGGTCTTCAGCCTTGCCCTGTTACGAGGATAGATGTCG